>DWRA01001401.1:0-17208 GCA_018250295.1 Spathilepia clonius
AATCCCAACTGAAGTCGACCACAGATGCGTTGCTACCCCTGAGGACTAAGTTGGAATGCCTCGTTACGTTTATCTCCATTACCACACCATTCAAACCAGGACACAGCAGTGCTTAACACAGCTGTTATTAGGCAGAAATAAGTGTAGCGGTGATGCCGCCGGAGTCGAACTGCAAAGGATTCTACCACCCTTGCAATAGTAAAATTATAAAAGATAAATAATAACCGTCATAATCATTAACCACTTTAACTAAAAGGATAAACCGGTCATTTTATTTCCTAAGAAAAATATATCTTTCATCCTTCGACCTTCACGATATATATTGTACTGTAAGTTCATTGTAACATTAGTAGTCCGAGCAATTTGCTCGGGTTCAATGGTACCAGGTCTGATTCAACTCATACACTGCCGCCCACACTTACATGATAATATGTCTTCATCATTGTGAAGTTACTAAACTGTAATAACAGTTTTAATTGAATCGTCTTCCTGGTTTTTTTTAGAGCTAAGTTGTTAGTGTTGTGACTTGGATGAGATAAGTAGTTGCGTAGTAGACAGAAATTTGGCTTCTCAGTTGAGGTAGCCAGGTTCGAATCCCAAACATCCACTTAAATTAACTATCAGTCGCTTGGTGAAGGAAAACATTGCGAGGGAACCTCTATATCTGAGATTTTTATAAAAAAGGATTTTCTCAAAGATGTGTGAAGTCTACTAATTCGCCTTAGCCATTGTGACGGACTGTACCCTAAACCCCTCAGACTTTGAGAGGAGACGTGTGTCCAACAGTAATGGATTGTCAGCAACCCCTGAGAACTAAATCAAAAGTAATAAGTCTTTTTATGTCCGTAATAGTAGAGTTTCTTATCAAAAAGTTATTCCAATTAATTGCAATTTGTGCCCATTGTTTATCTATAATAGTTTAAATTTTATGTGACCAATGTGTAAGTGTTCTGGTCGTTAGGGTTTGTATTGTGCCCATTGGAAAGAGGTGATAAAGCCTCTAGTGCTTAGTGTGGTGGCACCACTGCCATAGTTACTTCTTTCGAAAAACAGCAGTTTTAAATGCTACTGTGTTTGGAGGAAGAGGTAAATGGGTAGGCAACTTACTCTTTCTATTGAAATTGATTTTAAAATGTCTGTCTATGAACAATCTATCTTCTACAAGTCACCCGTCGTACTGGTCGAAATTCGACCAAATTCGAAATGAAACCTAAACTTGACGTTCATTGAAGTTATGTTTGACATCCAGTAAAACTATAGACATATAATATGCGTGTGTGTGTGTAATGTTTTATTTATTGATTTAATGTACTTTATAAGCATTATTATTGAAAAATATTAGGGTTCTGCACTTCTACACATAAACTGTAAGTGTGAAAAATTTTATGCTCCTGCGTCCGCGCAATTTTCGTAAAAAGGGTCCAAAGTTTTTGCTTCACGTATTAATATATAGATAAGTTTTGTCTGTATTTTATTAATTAACAACGCTAATGATAAGTCAATCGTTTAAATTTGAATGGCAAGGATATTGAGCGCCAAAATGTAACTTAAAATTAGCTGTGAACTTCGCTAAAACAATATATTAATTAACTTTATCCACATAAGTAAAAAATAAAGGGGAGATAAATTATTAATTATTGAATAACATATATTAATTTCATTTTATATACTACACTATGATAGTGAGTATTTTATTGAAATGACTCGTAGTTCTATTTACTCAAAGTATTAGTGAGCTTTGTACTATGTCGCCTATTGACACGACGTCCAATTAATTAGTTAAGTAAACAGTATTAGTGACTGAGCCAGAAAGCTTTCATCTTCACATCGACTTATGTACTATATATGTATCTATGTACAAGTAAATAAAATTGAAGTATGTTTGTAATTTCAAAATAACATTTTTTAATGAATGCGTATAAAAGTGTATAGAGTATATTTATCAAAAAATCTATTATTTTTTGTGCCTGTCAGTTTTGGCTAATTTCCAAAAAGGCTCGATCGATTTTGATAGGAATTTCACTCGCAGATAGCTAATAATATAAGGAGTAACATAAGCTAATTTTTATTTACAAAATGTCATGGGGTTTCGCGCAAAAACAAACTAAATCTTTTAAGGTTTTTCGGGCGCCCCATCTTCTTAAGATCGTTACGTGTATATGTATGTCTTGTTACATTTTTTTAATGCGGGGAAAACCGTGGAAAACCTTGTATATTCTAGTACACAGGACATTCCAGCCCTTAAAGGGGCTGTCGTAGAAGTTCTTTGGTTTTAACGTCCCACGTGACAGTCCGTTCACCATATCGGTTTGACACGTAATAGGTTCCGGGTTCTATTCCCGGTTTGATGTCCAAATCATTGTCTGTTCAGGTTGTAGGTATTTGTGTATCTGTCTTTGTGTGTGTCCATGGCGATCACGACATATTATTTGAACCCAGACCTCGAAGCCGGTATTTACACCAAAGACCTATGACCATATATAATTGTCGTAGTTGCGTAGCGTATATATACATACCTGCTGTATATCCCGGATTTATTTGTAACCGGACGCAAACAGGCCACAGCCGATCAGTAATACGTAACCTCAATACATTTTATAAGGCGCTTGTTCTCCAGTGGTGTCGGTATTTGCTGTGTAACGAGAGATTATTGGAATACGGCGCAAACAGAGTTATTTTTGTTGCTTTTATCAGGGTCAGAGCGCGCCACTATTTACACAGCGCGGTTACCGTGCTCCGTGTACATCTGTTCGGTGGATACTCTGATTGTGATGTCCATATGGAACAGTCGTTGACTGTCTTCGATGGACAAAGGAATTGTCTTTAGACTAGGTGCTATGCGAGTAGGGTGCGTTATATATAGTTAATTTCGTAGAAAAATTGTCATAATTAATTTGTAATGTGCAATTTAGCGTAGTACGAATATATTTCTATAGAACACGCGTTCGCCCTTACGGGGAAAACTGCCTTTCGTCTATGGCCCCTTATATCTACAGAATGGAACGTGTTAAAATCATATTTTATTAATATTTAGACGGGCACGACCTGTGTCTGCGCAGCCGTGTTGCGGAAGATAATACATTGATGTGATTTTGTTTTGCTACGGACCGTGTCTGACACGTTGCATGTCTGAAAAGATAAGTGCACCATAGTTCGTTCCACCCGAATGATGAATACCCACAAATATGATGTTCATATTGTATATTTTAATTTTGACTTTATCTGTAAAATCTCAAATTTCGATTTACGAACATTTAGAACGATCTTCTATGTACGCGGTCTCTAAAAGTCGTATCATCAATTTAAATTTTTATATGAAATATGAATCCGGATCTATAAATATTGATCTGGCCTACATAACATAACACACATAACGTGACTATAAATAATTATTTTAGATATTTGCTTACGGGTTCGAACTCTGAACCCTCTACGTAAATCAATTTAATTATTGCTGGACATTTTCCTAATATTAATATGGCAAGCTACGTATCTAAAATTGGCAACATCGCTACAAAAGCCTCCTAGACAACTCTAAAAATCCATCATGTATTTACTTATGCATGCCATGTGTGGGTCCTAGAACAGATCTAGTATTTTATTCACTACTTTGTACCCCGTACGATGTAGTCTATTCTATCTCCAATGCGCACTTTGATTCAAATGGGTTCTAGGAACTGACCCTCATATATTTCTACGAAGTAACCTTATATAGGTACTTCTACTACTTGATTATTTTATTACTACTACCTACTTCTACTACTAATACTGCTACCAAACTTCCTACCGTCACTGGTCTCGTCTCAGAGTGAGAGGAGTTAGGCCGTAGTCCATCGCGTTGGCCAGGTGCAATTTAGCAGTTTCACACTACTTCAAGAAACTTTTTTTGGATTTCAAAAAAGTTAGATGTGTAGGTTTCTTCATGATGTTTTCTTTCACCGTTATAGCAACTGATAATTAATTTCCAATACGCATATAACTTCGAAAAATCAGAGGCCTGTGGTTTGTACTTGGGGCCCCACTATTGAGAAGTTTTATTTCAACCACTTGCTGCTGCCTTCCTACATCTTTTATCATCCCTACATCAGTTTGAGTTGTAAAACGTGAGCAACAGTAATTTTATTTATTTCAAAGGATATAATTTGTAATATATGATATGGCTTCAGCAAGCCTCTTACTCAGTAGTTAATCGGTGAATGTGCTTTAAGTTGCTATAAGTCGATCGCGTGGTTGCAATGGGATTACGATGGGTTCCGTGCACTTCCCGCACTCGCTTATAAGTGTCAAGAATTATAAAAAGACTTAAAAAGACGTCTACACTCACAGCTCCAGCCTAGGAGTCCCTGTGTCGCGCCGTAGACACTCAAACACCCAGCCACAGAATAGAAATCTAAATTCATCTTTTAAATATCTGTCTTTCCGGGAATCGAACCCGGAACCCATTGCGTGTCAGACCGGTGAAGGTAACCGCTCCGCCACGAGGGAGGTCGTAGTTTGTCATGCAAGTGCAATGTAAGGGAGACATACTTATCCGAGGCATTCCAACTTAGTCCTCAGGGATAACAACGAATCTGTGATCGACTTCAGGTTCTAGTGTTATCTGGGATGGATTACAGATGTCCATGGGCGGCAGTTGCCACTTACCATCAGGTGGACTGCATGCGCGTTTGCTACTTCCATGATATAAAAAATACTTACAAAAATTATGTTCCATTAATGTTCTTAATGGCATTAATGCCCCTTTAGAAAGTATAGGAATAGAAAGACCATTTAATTGTAATATTGAAATTGACATGTCAATAACAAACGTAATTAGCGGGAAGTGCAACAATTATCAACAAAGATAATGGTTCGAAGAATTTAGCAGATGGTCTAATTACCGAGAAGGTCGTTCGCTCATTACGCATGTCATTTACCTATTGTCCGTCTTGAAGATCTCTAAGGGTCAATTCACAATGTCGTTCGTTTTATCTAAGGTCCGTTAGGCCCTGTGCTCGCCGTCGGGACGACACGGCAGAGGATTTTAAGCGACGGATAGAATTTGTCTGTAGATAGTTAACTGTATGAATAAATTGAAATTAGGATGCACGGCTTACGGCGGCTTAGTAGTAGGATATTGTCGCTTTGCTTTTGTGCCATCATTGAAATTTCAATTGTGTTTTGATGCTGTTAGAATTCATTTAGTTGCTTAAAAATTCACTGTCGTGCCGTCTCGGCGGTGCGTGCAGCCCCTTATTGTCCCAAGTGCTTGTAGTGAATTGTCGGTTACGAAGGTCTCACTGCGATCTTTTTCTCAATTAAAATGTAATAAGAATGATGATTTTTAAGTTAACGTACATCGTAGACGTTTTAAAGGTTGTAGAACCCTTTGTAGTTCGACTTCGGCGGCACCACCGCCACTCTTATTTCTGCCTAATAACAGCATTGTTAAGTGCTGCTGTCCTCTGCTTTAAAGAGTGTGGTAAGGGAGATAAATTTAACGAGGCATTCCAACTTGGTCCTCAGTTGTAGCAACGCTTCTGTCGTCGACTTCAGTTAGGAGTCTGGACTTATCTGGGGTGGATCACAGGTGTCCATGGGCGGCAGTTTCCACTTACCATCGGATGGACTATATGCTCGTTTGCTACTCCATTATGTATTTTTAACAGGACGGCAGAAATTCATTCCAATACACTTGAAGTAGCTTAGATAACCTTGTTTGGAAACCTGTAAAAATCTTTACCTATTAAATATTATATTAAAACAGATTTTAATGAATACTTTAATGTTTTCGCCTGCTTAAATTAAGTGTTCACTCTTCAATTAAATCAGGAGAAACCCTTTGTAATCTTCTTATTATATTATTTTGTATAAAAACTGTTTACGGCAAATCTGCAGAAGGTATATATTATTTAGTGATAAACAAACTCACTATTATGTTGGAGTTGATAAGAAACTTGTTTTTACACAATTATTTACTTAGTATTTGTAACAAGGGGATTTGAATAACACTGTGTAATGAACTTTGAGTAAGTACTTATTATTGATTTTCGTCAAGTCAACCTCTAAGAAATATAAAAATAACAGTTTTTTACTAAATGTAAATGTACGCTTATAAGATAAACATAACAAAAAACAATTAAGATTTTTTTAGATTACAATTATTTGATTTGACCGATTTTTATCGGATTTCCACTGGAAGATAGTTGACGATATTAGGAGTTATTTAAGCTACTCATATTTTACAAATGTTCAAAATTAGGGCACCGCGTAACTCATTAAATATGGTAAAACAGTTGACCATTTTGTTACCACACACTTCAGACCAGAATACCGTAGCGCTTATCACTATTATTATTAGACGGGAATTCGGGGTGGTGCCTCCAGAATCTAACCACAAAGAGTTCTCCTACCTTTGTGATGATAGTCCCTTCAGACTTACTTTAAAAATATATAAAGATAATTACAGATGTCCATAGGCGACAGTGACATGTTACCAACAAGCTCTAAATTAAATAATGTCTGGACAACAATCGCCAGTTACCATCAGGTGGACTGCATGCTCGTTTGCTACTTCAATTTCATGAGGAAACTTATATTGTTTACAGATGCTAGTCCAGGCGCTGTACGATTTCACGCCGCAAGAGGCCGGGGAGCTGGAGTTCCGGCGCGGTGACGTCATCACCGTCACCGACCGCTCCGATCAACATTGGTGGCAGGTGAGGATGTGATGCAAAACTGCGGTAAAACCTCACAGCAAACATTACAAGAGCGCGCCTCGCTCATCTTAGTTTCCATACACACATGAGAATAATAGTTTGCATTTCGTACTAAGCATACGGCCGCTTTTTGAAAATTCCCGTAGTTTACAATTAGAGTTACTTATGCAAACAGGAACCAATCCCCACACATTCCAAAATCATTGAAATGTTGATCATTTTCAACAATATTATATTTGTATATATAGAACAAATTATTTTGTGCAATATTGTAAATAGATTTTATTAAAACTAACCAGAAATTTTACATTATAAAATTTTGACAAAAATGGCTTTTTCTCAAAACTGTCGCTGTGTGGGTTGATTCTGTTTTGCATAAGTAGGTCCAATTATACGTAGCAATTAACAAGCAATTATTTTAAGACATCCATGGAAATTCACTGTGCCTGTCGCAATGTCGGTAGGTCCATTGAAACGTTCGTATATCCCTATTAATAAATATATACAGTTATAGCAAATATGTTGTCTGTCAACAAAAAGGCGTCGGCGCCATGGAATCGCTCTATGTAATATGATATTTATTAATTTTGTGGATAAAATTTATTTTTTAAAACCGACCAAGGTATGGTGTATTGTAATTTCATAGCGTACTTACAATTTCAATACATAGCAAAGGTGTCAGTTTTAAAGTAAAAGCGGTTTGACCGGCGTTTAAAATTGTAACATGAATATGATTGAAATTTTGTGACTGTATGGGCATCAGGGGTGTCATATTTTATACTTTATATATTTTTAACGCAAAATCCTAATACTTTTTTTAAAAATAAAAGTAGACTAAGCCACTCTTTCAAGGTCCCCTCAAAATTAGTCCAGCCAATTCAGATATAAGCTATAACAAATAGACAGATTTTTTTTTATAATGTCAATTAATCGTATTTGTAAGTACTATGTATACTTTCATATGTAGTTAGTAATAAGTATTAAAAAAAACAGTAAAATAAAGCAGTAAAATTTTGTTAATTAATGTCCATTTCCATTTATAGTATTCTGATACATGTTAATAATTTTCCAGGGCGAGATAGCGCACCGCCGCGGCCTGTTCCCAGCGTCGTACGTGACCGCCTACCACTCGTAGTGGCCGCGTCCCTTGCCTCTCTACCGTTCGATTGTGTTGTGTGCCACCACGGTTTTGTTTCACGAGCCCGCGCCACGCCTTGACCACCGCACGTTCATCATGCCCTGGTACCCTCTATGTCACATTCTTATAGAACGATACTCGATACTGATATTTTCTTTGGCGTCCTATAAAACTGGTCTATATAAATATTGGAGTCGTAGAAAAGTCGTTTTTAATGTGTAAATATCATCGCTTTAGTATGGAAATGTAATAGTAGACAGTCAGGAACACTCATTGTCCCTTTGCTTTTTCGAATTAGAATCATCATTTGTATCAAATCGGTAAAAACATGTTTTTTCTCGTAAAAAAGTTACTTTCACTTAATATGAAAATTTATTCAAACAATCTTAGATAACAAACTCGAAGCAATACTATATGTGCTTGCATTAGATCTTTTTAATAAATTTGTTGATCTAATAACGATAATGATTCAAGGAATAAATTAAATTTAATGTAATTGATAATATGAGGCAATAATGCTTTTATTTTTTACTTGCGTGAAATGTGTTTAGAATTATAAAATATTAGAAAGCCTACACTTAGTTACTACGATAATCGAGTAAAAAGTGTACCCTCTATAATATATCGTTCTATAAGCTTTTAAGTTGTAATCAATTTATATATTTTATCTTAACCGCTAAATAGTGTGTAAGTGTGCAATATTTTTAGCATTTTTACTAGAAATCTTTTAACTGTACCGTGTTCGAGGTAGTCAAGGCTTCGTTCGGGGATAAGAGTCTGATTTTTATTGTAATGTTTGAAGCGTTTATGGTGCTTTATGTCCTACAGCTACTTTATTACGTGGGTTAGTTAATGTCGTTGATATGTGAGCGCAATTACGTACATTAACTAGGGAAACTAGACGAAACAGCTTGACATTGGACGCGAAATACTGCCTTAATTTCTACGCGACGTTTGGTAGTACAAAAATATAAAATAAAATAAATACGATGTGCCGTGTAATCGTTTTCGTGTTCTGTGACGAATTTATTAATTTTTCTCAATATATTTTTTTTGTCGTGACATTTGCTGGATGGAAGTAATTTTTGTCCTTGTTTACGTGCCAGAAAGTTATTTATAGTTTTTTTGAAATATATGCTTTAGTGATTAAATATACGAGTGGGATCAACTCGGTTATAATTATACGCTGAATTCCCCATGATATAAACTTTATGTGGAGGGCGGTATATGCATATTGTGTATGAGGACGCCTCGAGTATGTCAATCTGCTCCTACAGCGAATTTATAAACTGTCACATTGACATTACATCAAAATGTGACATAATGTGTCATTGGTGCCTCTTGCGGCAACGATTGGCAACCGCCCTCCCCATCGATGTGATTTTTTTTAAAGTATGACCACTATTTATCCCCTTTATTAGTGTATAATGCTCATTTTTTTTAAATATTTACCATTTACATGTTAGTTAAGTAGTAGGTTTTAAGTTCGTTTGGTCTTACTTTCCAATATTTTATTTGTATACAGACAGTGTAACCTGGTACCGTAGTCACCTGGGATACCGATGTGTAGCGTCCTGATAAAGCTTAGCTCTCCTTAGATATAGGCTCAGATCGCGGATTTGTGTGTTTATGTTCGCACAAATCCTGATACCCATATATTTTATATTATCACTATTATTCCGGTGGTCGTTTTATATTGGCGATGTTTTTGATAGACGAATGTACAGCGAGGATTTTTAGAACAATATATATTCGTGTATTATTATTAATATTATATTATGCTTTTTACAGCTTTTGATGTGTTAATTTGAAAGAATTTTGTTACCCGTTTTAGTGTTTTACCGGTTAATGACGCAGTAAAAGAATATCTAAAATTAATCGATGTTTAACGTAAAATTTAATATAATATAAGCGACAATGTAGTTGGTGGCAACTACTGCTACTAATAAATAATGAGTTAGGGTGTATGCCTATTGTTGTCTGATCTCGGTTGTCAATTTCTCGCCCAATTATTCTTATAAAGATAATTTCGTTTTTAATTTCATTCTCGTTTAGTTATAAATGGATTCCCATGCAAAACAATATTGATTGTGTGCGTAGATTGTATGGACGTAACTTATTATTATAGACGCGAGAGTATCTACCTTAATAGTCAACTGCCCCTCTCTACCCAGGAGACTTTTATATTCCACTGCTCTATTGCGTTAATTGTCACAGTCCATTCTATCAAATGTAATAAGCATGTCAAATGCTCGTTTTTAAAATAAAACCAATATAGTGTTACTAAGGTCAGTCTCACTACCTAGACAGTTTATTACTTCAATTAACACGTAGAATTCCCGTCTAGCGAGGCACACGCAGGCTAAGCCGCGAGCAAAAACTAGAAAATCTTAATGATGTATCATCAAAATTAATGTTAAAAATGCCAAGTGTTGCCAGATACACGTAAAACTATATTCACATATGAAAAATCGTAAAAGAAAATTGCAGTTAAAAAAAAGACGACCACCCGAGTTGCTTGCAGCTCGCGCCCCCACGCTATTTTCACTAATAAATGTCAACCTATCATGAACCCAATGCGATCAAGTGACAGTTTTGACAGACTCCATTGTTAGTGTTGTACGTTAAGTGACCGAAGCGTAGACGGACCGAGACTGACAACAGTGCGCACTGCCCTACGATTGGAATACGAATCACGTGGCACTCGGCGTGTCATTGTACTTAGTTAGCGTTTAACAATATAGTCAAGACTTTTGAAATTAATAACTTTGAGTGCTCGTTGATCCAATGTAGATATTTATTTTTGTTATTATAATGTACCCAAAATTACTATATTTATCGAAGCATACCTGATAGATAATTGTGTGTATTGTAATAAAATTCAAATTGTCACTTAGACCGATCGTTAGTGTTTAAGAAATGAGTACTGCGTTCGGGTACCCCTTTAATTTGTCCCTCATATGTGTATATAAATACACAGTATTATAGTTTGTTGGTATGTAACGCACATCGTGATTGGTCGATCTGGTAATTGTAACAAGTGTAATACAATGTCTTATTGTGCTTCTCGCTGTAGTGACAAGTAAGCGTATGAAGGCAGGTTTTAAGAAATCGGAAGTGCTATAATCTATAATAATCAAATATTTAAATAGTTAAGTTATGATTCTCCATATTGTGGAAGATGTATAATATTTTTTACTAATAAATTTAATATTGTAATCTCGTGTTTTAATTGATTTAGTCTTAACCTATTTTCCTGTACTATGTTTCTTATAATTAATTACAGTCTATGGTTATAATAGCAAGAAATTGACATGTTATTATTTGGGAACCACCCACGTGGTCACTTAACACACACTGTCACAAAAATAGGTACGGTTTTAAGCTTGAAATTTGTTTTCCTTTCACACGGAAAGAGATTGATAATTTATCTACTTGTTAAGTCTTTTAAAAGTTAGTCTGTCTTGTTTCGAAGTTTAGTTACGTCTATAGGACCATGGTACAGGACATCGCCTAATTCGTCACCTGGAGCAATCGTCTACTGTAAAATTAATTGATAATTTGCGAATTATATTATAATAATATTAAAATTGTCAATATCAACTGAAATGAAAAGTAATAAAAGTCAGTTCACAAACAAAAGTGGAGATTTAAAGGTAGAGTAAAAATTGTAATTATTATTTAATTTTTGAGATTTTATAAGACCGGTAATGAAATAAAAGTAAAAAGTTGATCAACAGTCAATAATTTATTAAATGTCTATTTGTAATAATTATAACAACATCACATATTAAAGTGGCTCCATAAAACACAATTTGCTTCACTCTGAAATTATACTACTTAACTATAAGAATTTTTGTAGAATACTTATCTAAGAATATTATTTGGTGAACAATATTAACATAATTCCTTGCCACATTAAGCAGGACTCAAACACAAAATTGATTTAAGAATTTTTGATATAAAACCCACCTCGAAATGTCAATTAATAATTATGGTAAATGATAATATTATAACTCTCACAATGTATCGATACCAAATTAATGATCATAAGCAATACAAAAGGACTGATATTTCTTTTCACATGCATATGCGATACACTTACAGAAAACATGATTTACATATGGACATATATAAGGTGGAATTAAGGTGTTCGCTTTACTTTAAGCAAAAAGAAAAAAATAGGTCATTTTTTACGAGGTTACTTTGGCCGAAAAAAATATTTACAATCTTTTTTATTTTATACATTTACTGTGCGAACCAACGCTAGATCACTGATATATTATTACCATACAATATAAAAAATACCTACACCTTGTGGAGCGAAAAGGAACTAATTTTGCAACAATTTATGGTTTTGTTCGTAATAAAATGCACTAGATGGCGTTGCTATGTCCTACTTAGTAAATTACAAAGAAGTATCAACATAACATACATTTCATTGGCTACATCATCTTTATATAAAACAATTAAATCATTAAAAATAAATGACCTGGTCACTTCCTATATTAAAATTCAGAGTAAATCTAATTAGGTGCTACTTTAAAAGCAATATTTACTCATTTATTCCATCACACTCATCACGCGACTAGCTTACAAAAATCACGTGCGAACTAAATATATCGCTTACACATTTTTATTATTGTCTTTATGAACTCTCATACATTTTGCATATTACTGATATTTCGTGATTCTCCGATCAGTCTTTCGACATCGAGTGAGATTATCGAGAGTAGATGAGACAATGAGTTCACCTCAATCGATATTATGTGAATAATTTGTACGTCCAGAATTCGTTTAGTAAAAATGAAATGTTAAACTGAATTCTTAACGAAAAGAAACATTCCTACTTATAGGTTTATAACTTCAAGTTCTCGCATTTCTTTCATTTGTTTTGCTTTGATGTTTCACATCAGAGAATTAATAAAACCCGAAGAAATTAGGCAGATATACCGCAATAGATACATATAATATCTGCAACATATAAAATATAATATAAGAATATAAAATAGCACCTTCATAACTGCACATAATAAAAAATAACGTTTTCGTTAAAAACGTTACCCATAAAATTATTAATATATGAGTTTTAGAAACAAAACTAATTAAATATACTTATAATAAGTTGGTGTTATGAAATGTCTTTTAATTTTTAGATTTTTTTAGATTCGTATAAAACTGCACCTACTTTTTTATCCATGTATTTCGATATGTTCTACGGTCTAATATTAACTGGTCTGTGTCCTATTAAATTATTTCTAACAATAACAGCGATTCATTAATGTTGAAATATAGTGAAAATATAATGAAAATCTTTATTGTAGCCTGATTGGTAGGCATAAAAAATATTTATACTGTAAAAGAAACGTCATAAATAAGTACATTAAAAAAATAACCGAAACGTCATATGGCAATAAGACGAACCACTAAGTTATACAAAAAAAATTATTTAGAAAAATTATAAGTATACCCAAATACTAAAATGTTCTAAAAATAACAATGGTCAATTTCTTAGGAATACTTTTGTTTCTTCTATTAACAGTTAGTGCTCGTAGCTATAAACTGGTGTTTTAATATCTTAAAAAACAAATAAACTAAGAAAAAAAGCCTCTAACACATTATTCTCGTATCTTTTGTAACGTACATTCTACTATCAATTCGTTCTCTTTATAGTGACAATACCAAACAACTACTTAAACAAACACATGTTTTGAACCGTACTTCTAACATTTAAACCATAATACAAAGTATTACCCAGTATCAATTCAACTACATGTATATAACAATAAATTATACTTAGTATTCCAGTATGAAGTAAGCGGATCTCTTCAAACCCAAACTTGACAGATGATTAAAACGTGTGTCCCCCTATAGCTAGCATGATGTTCTCAAACGCTATCCAATTTATAAGCGCCCACGGCCCCAACCGCATCCAAAGGGGTAAGAACCCCTTATATAGGGACAGAATGCCTTCATTTTTCACGGATTGTTGCAAACAGTCAATCATGCCTCGGTAAAGCGTGCCCCTGAAAATGAAAACGTACCAAATAAATCACAAAATTGTAAAATAATACTATATTCTGACAGGAATACATACTATTATTATATAAATTACGGTAGTAGAATAAATATTCATTTTAAATGTTGCCTAAGTTATATAGATATTTATTTTCAATGCGTTGAGGATATAATTCAAAGGAAAATAGTTTCCTTGTGTAGAATTAGTTAATATCAATAAACAATATATAATATAGTTATAATATATTATAGTTCAAGTTTCGTTCTTTGTTTATTTAAATACATTAATTATGTAAGTTACAAATTAAAAATAAAATATTTTTTGAAGAATCCATTAAAATAAATGTTTTAAGTATTCTCTTTAATGGCGTCCGCCAACGAGGCTTAAAACTAAAGCACATATATAATTCAATCTCGAAATATATCAATACGCCTGGAATCATAAAAGATGATCAAACTTCGCATTACGTTGCGTTAAAGCTGTCTTATTGGTCTGAACAGCTTAAACGTAAATAATGTACTTGCATATGCTACATACTAAATGCCTTTACCTTCACACTAAACGAAAGCTTAACTCATCGAGTGATCGACAGATTGCATGCATTACATAAATTAATTTAATGTTACTTTACTTTTTAAACCTTAGAAGGTTAGAAAGGAGTGTGATAGGCACTTAAAAAAAACACATGTTTAGATTATCGTAAATTTAGCTTAATAATAAATATCTTGTAATAAGTACATTCCTAGACATCTTTAAATCCTTATCGCTTGCAACAGCTGAGTAGATTATAGTTCTAAGAATGCGTACACAATAGTATAATACACAATCATAGTAGAAACCGCGCGGCTGAGACGGGCTCGGCCGTACGGCCGCATTCTTCAAATCCGCCTTGTAAACTCAGGTAGAATATTTGAAGGAATAGTTTGTTAGAGCATTCCTAACTGCGCGGGTACGTTGTTATCTTTATTACCATTTTAAACTGTCTTTTCTTAAAATAAAGGATTTATTTTCAGAAAAAATATATTTTTCGGGACATAACTCCGGTTGCCTACCTACCATGGTTTGTTAATGTGTAAAATTATAAAGAAAAATTTTTTTTGTTAAACCTTTCAAGACACGCTATTATAAGTCAGTACTACTCAATACGTACCTAAACTATAATTATTCAGTGACTGTGGATTTTAGCCAAATACCACACTTAGTGTATACATATAAATAAAATTTAAGTGTCTTTTTATAATATCAAAGTTTATTTTTTGTTTAACGCATACCACTTTCAATACGACACTTATCACAAAAAAACAATAATTAAATTTGTTGTTGTAAATATACGAAATATTTGAATTCTAAATGTATCAAACATTCATTTCCCTGTATAATAAGCAAGCAATACTGCTATTAACTGCCTACGAATGCAGTTTAGTAAGTCATTAGGTCAATGATTCAAGACCGAAGTTTGACCCACATTTTATCGCACGAATGCTACCTGAGTTCCGTTCACTGAATAAACAGCTTCTTAATAGGTACCTACAGATCGAACGCGTATTGTGACGTACATCCACATTTCACTTTCATTACGCCTATCGGGCCATAGAGCTAAAATCATTGACAGAGATTTGAAACGAAAGGAAAAGGACGCAGATTGTGGTCTGAGCGTGCGCGGTGCGAATGCGGCTTTGACCCCCTTGCGTGACCTCGACCGAGCTACACAACTACAACGTGATAGTACTCATTGCCTCCCACGTCTGCAAGGCGCCTAAAACAAAACATCGATGGGCGTCACGTGCGAGTATTGATTGTAAGCGAGTATGTAAATTGTACCTTATATTCTATCTACATACCTATAAACCTACTCGCCTACAACTTGAACTTACACAATGTTGATAACGTGTAACTTAAGTGAGGAACTAAAACGACCATACGTAATTATTTAGCTTGAATGCTTGCTGTAAATATAACCTGATCGCTTAACACTATGTTCTTTCACCAAATTTATTAAAACACAGAAAAAAAATATTTTGCCATAACATTGAAAAATTATAGCTTTAGCAGTGATTACTCTATGACAATAGTTTTTGAGCTTTCCAAGTCCAAATTCCAATTAAACTTATAACTACAGCTAATAAGTACTACTCCACCCTTTGTTGATAAACATTTAAATCGTAAGCAAAATTTCGCAAACATTATAACCCATGAAATAATCGAATCTCGTTCACCTATTTATACTCGTAGACAGCCGTAGAGACCTACTTTCTGTTTCCAACCTCGTCAGCTGTTATGCAATTCCGTAATGATTAAAATAGAATAGGTATTTTTAGATCAATGTTCTACTTTTAGACCACGATTCGTATGTAGTACGATATAGGCTTGTATGTTGCGTAAATATCGACATTTGTCTGTAGTAGCATTAGTTGATTCGGGTATTTTAAGGTTCGACATAGATCTATTATTTAGTTGTGTTGACTTTAAAGGGCTACATCGTTTGAACCGTAACACTGGTTGCAAAATTGACAACATACATATGTCAATATGATAAATATTTAACACATAAAAAAGGGCTTCCTTTAACAAAGTTTGCCTCACACTCTTATCTCTGCATTACCACATTGCCACAACATACACCGTAAACAGAAATAGGTCCAACTATAAAGATTTCCATAAACGGAAAGATAAAGTGATAAAAGCGCTTTTGCAAACTGCTAAAGTTAGACAAAGACAATATTTCTGTTTACAGCTAAAGTTTATACAATTTCGTTTATATATTTAGAAACCATCAAGAAAGTTTAGACAACGTCGACGCAAGGTATTAGACTAATCGATGCCTGAGTCATTACTTATTCATTAACGAGCCTCCACTGAACTGCCTGATTTATATTTCAAAAGATAACATGAATTATAGAGTCGTCTATATTCTACACCTAGATAGTTCTTGGCTACAGATAACCGAATAGTTTAATTGCTGAATTCTAGTTTGACATAGACTTAGTTATATTGACATACTAGCCGCACTCCACGGTTTCGCCCACGTTAAAAAAAATATAACAGGACACATAACCGAATTTGAATACCTTCAACAGTGTTATCAAAATAAGTTCAGTAATTTTAACTAAAACATTTTATGAAATACGAGTAGACTAAATTTCTCTTGAAAACATCAACTATATCCCAGGGAAAGTCCCGTGAAAATTGGTCCAGATGTTTCGAAAGTTAGCTCAAAAAAAATAAACCGACAAGCAAACATTTTGGTTTTGAAGACCCGCGTGGCGGAGCGGTCACCATACCGGTCTGACACGCAGTGGGTTCCATGTTCGATCCCTAGTCTGAATGATGAATTTAGATTTCTGTTCTGGGTC
>DWRA01001402.1:0-17206 GCA_018250295.1 Spathilepia clonius
AATGTATTGATTCTTGGCCAAAACTAAATCTGCCGATATAGCCTGATCACAAATGTATATAGATTGTCTTATTTCTCCAGTCTGGAACAAAGAAATAAATTAAAGTTACAAGCTAGTTGGACCGAGTGTAGTAAAGAGTTTCGAAGTAGGTTTAATCAATCATTTTATCAACAACAAAAACTTTTAGAATTCCTGATATATTGTTCTGTATGTGTAGTAATATATTTTAATAATGGATTTTTTGAGGAGAAACTTTTGTTTCCTCGTAATGTGTCCTTTTAAGCTTAATGTTGTAGTAAAATATTCATGGATCTTGTTAACATAATATATCTATCTAGTGTTATGATAATAAATATATTGTTATATGAACCGTCCTTATCAATATAAACTATAAATACCTAGTTTTCAATTTGTTATCAAAACTGTACCTTATTACACAAATACACAGCGTGTTTTAAAAAAGGCACTAAGTGTCAATCTAAAAATGTATTTAAATTTGATATACTCTTAATACATACTGTGATGTCAATACTGCGTATATTTCCATCATACGATGCAACATAGAATAAGCTTTTGCAACACACGCCCTTGCTCTTTATCATCGCTCCAATATTGATTTTCCATATTTCTTCACAACTTTCTAATGCAAAACATGCTACAGTACCATCATATGTACCAACCATACCGCAGGGGGGTATGTTTTCATCCTCATAACAAAGCACCGAGGCTTCTATTCGCGATTTCAATTTTATTACTCCCTGTAATATACCAGTGATAGCATCTACAACCAATATTTTTCCAGAATGACTACCCACTGTTACATATATATTTCTGAAAAAAAAAAATAACAACAATGTTTAGGGTCTCTTAATCGTATATATAATAACATGTCATTACAACAATATGCTTACAATTTAGTTCTAAATAATGTTGGAGATGCATCAACACACTTTCCAGTATCATAGGACCATATAACTGCAAAATCAACTGTATTACTTGGGCTAGTAGATCTTTTTTTGTGTAATTTTGATGTTGATTCAAAACTTTCTGAATTGGAACTTGACTTTCTTATTCTCTTTTTCAGTCTCTTTTCATCCACTCCCAACTCTTTTTGAGCAAACTTGAGAATCTCTTCAATTGTGTCTTTTTGTGATATCAAATGTGATAATATAATGTTTGCAAATTGTGGATGTGTTAAAGATAATTTATTTGATAGTGCTATTGCAAGAAAGGATGTCCCACCAATCGAAAAAAAATCCTTATCTTTTATGTCTTCATATCTGAAGTTTCTATGTAATAAAGATTTTAATTCTGATAAAAAAAAATCTTTAAGGGTATCTGATGATTTTGGAGCTGCTAAGATTTTTTCATACATTTGAGTTAGAATCCGTTTGGACAACTTTCCATGTGGATTTGTTGGTAGAGAATCAGCTCTTATTACTTTGTCTGGCCAGTGTTTATCATCTAGCTTGCATTTTAGAAAATCTGAAAGTTCTTGACTACTAAGTGTTTCAGACGAATAGTACACAACAAGAAGCATGGGCTTTGGAAGCCAAATGCATGAGCAAGTTTTAACTCTCGGGCATTGCATGATGGTTCCTTCAATCAACTGTAAATTAACTTTGTGGCCAAATCGTTTAATAGTGTCATCCTTGCGACCTCTATAGTAAGTAATACCATTTTTAGTTTCGCCATAATCACCAGTATCAATGAATTTTAAAGAGTTCTCTTCTTCACTGCCATGTGATTTGTTTAAAATAATGCATTTTCTTGTTTTACTAACTGCAATTATAAAATAGTCATAGTATTACATAAAATTCTATTAAAATCTGTGATTAGACAATATTGTGTTAACAATTTTTGTTTCACTGTCATGTTTTACTTGCCTAGTATAATTTTCCCAGTATTCTTATTTTGATCAACAGGCTGCACTATCAATTGTGTTTCAGATAGGCATTCTCCTAGAGGTATTTCTCTATCAGTAAGAATATGGTTCAAATCCAATTCTGCAGCACAAGCCCAACAAGACATCTCAGTAACACCATATAATGTGAAAATCCTTGTTTTGTTGTTAAAATCTTTTAATTGTTTCAATCTTTTAATTCCATTTAGAGGCTCTCCACTTAGTGCTAGAATCCTCAACATAGAATTAGCACTTAGAATTTTATTTTTTATATCGACATTTGTGTACTGAAAAAATTTTGATGGTGTTGTCTGCCAAAATGTTACACAATTTTTTCCATTTTCAGAGAACAAAATTTCAGCTTTTTCTGGGGCAATAAGTAAAGATGCTCCATTCATGCAAGCTAATAGAATCTCAATCATCGAAGGGTCAAATGTGAGTGGTGTGGAAAAATATATAATATCATTATGAGACATATCAAACATTTTTGTCAAATCATCAATATTTGGTTGAAGGCATTGTATTGGTACTTGAATGTGTTTTGGATCTCCTGTGCTACCTGATGTCATGACTATATATGAATGCTCATTAATATGGCTATTATTTACATGACCATAATAAGGTACCATATTATAAAAGTTTACCAATAGGTTAAAAACTGTCACAGACTTATCTGGTTTCCTATTAAGTAACTCTGATGTAGAGTGACTTTCTTCTTCATCAATAGTGATAATTATGTTAAATTTTATAGTTTTAACAATGTCTTCTATATCTTGAAATGGATCCAAAAACATAAAAGTAGTCGAGCACTTATGGGTTCTGAAAACATGTAAAGAGGAAAAATATAAGTTTACAGTTAATGGATATAATAGAATGGATGTATGCCTCACAATTGAAAATAATTATAAAGAGTACACAAAGATTAACACAACCATCATATCAAAGTCATTAAACCTAGTTATCTATATAATAATCATAAAAGTGAGTTTGTTAACACTTACGCAGCTAAAACACAAGGAATTATGATATTTCTCTGGGATAGTACGCCAATTATACCTTTGTTACATTTCAACTGTTGTAGGTTTTGGGATATGTATTCACAGATGCCATACAATTCAGAGTATGTATAATACATGTAGATGCCATTATTATAGAGCCGAACTGCGATATTCGACGGGTTTTGAGCACAAGCTCGTACAAACACATCGTAGTAACCGCGCTTAGCTTTCATTTGTAAATCTTTACTGGTTCACCAAATGGTTCACTAAAACTGGTTCACCAAATTTTGAATTTGATTATAGAAAATAACATTTCACAGTACTTCTATAATTTTATTTCCTTATACTTCAGCTTCATATCCTATTGTTTTTAAACGATAGGTATTAAGTGGTAATTTTACAAAAAAATATTTCAATTACTGTACACTTAATATTTTTGTTTGCATATCACCGAAACTGAAAACATTGGATAAAATATTACTTCGATCAATGACATATAAATGTCATGACTGTCATTGTCAAGTGTCGAAATTTAAAGCGCCAATCGACTTTTTCAAATTACATTTTAGCCAGTGTATCCATTGTATCCAATGGGCTAGTTGACTCGTGTTGAATTATTACAAGTGCAATGTTATTTTTCATAATACTAAGCTTAAAGAATCGAAAGATATCGATATTTTATTTATAATAATAGAGGATAGTTATAATATTTCAATTTCAATTTTCCTTTTTATTACTATTCTTTATAAAGCAGATAACTCTTTCCGCCATATCCGTGACGACGATTATGATAAGTACTACGTCACATTTTATAATAGAAAATGGTTTTATAACACTCTGTATGAATATTTGCATTTTTGTTTATGCATTGTGCGACATCTTGACACAGATAATCTATACTATCATGGCGGCATTTTCATCAGTTTAAGATAAAAAAATCTTTAAATTAAACTTGTCAATTTGGAATTTCCTAAAACTACAATGTATTTTGTTTTTATCAAATTACAAATGATTAAAAGCAGGGCGGACTGAAAAAAGTGTTGCCAGATCTATCCAATCCAATAAGAGAAAGAAAATTATAATTTATAAACGGAAGAATGGAAGTATGGCGTCGGACTACCTATATATGTAAAAAAGCTACAATATAACATATAATACTTTTAAATGAAAGTTATAGACATACATACATTAATTAATAAGTAATATTGGTCTTAGCCAGTGATCCTGCAGGCTATCTAATAGTAAATTTGTGACCAACTCTATAGAAAATGAAATGTAGATCTGATTCATGACAAAAATAAAAGTGTCTGTGATAGCTGCTTCTCCTGTCGAGCCATGCTAGTTTTACCGCCATAAAATGTAAGTTATTAACCTATGGATTTATTATTTTCAACCGCCTGCTTAAAAAGAGGGTTGTTATAAATATAACGAGTGTATCTATGTACATGTCTGTGGCATCGTAGCTATCAAACTGGTGGACTGATTTGAACGCGATTATTCTACACGCGCGCGAGCGTTGTGTTTTCATGAGTGTACGAAAGTTCGTAATTCTCTGTTTTTTTTTGGTTTGTATGAGTGTGTTTGTGAGTGCAAGCATGTGCGGGCAAGTCGTTGACTTTGGGCGCGTATGTGGGCGTGCGTGTGTGTTTACGCGTGCGTGCGCAACGAAAACGGTTTAGAATGGAGGTACCTTTGCATTATCAGGGTGCAAGAGTTAAAGATCAAATTTAACACAGTACGTCTTTGCTTAATAGCCGTATTATATTTTTGCGAGCACTAAATGGCTAACTTAAACGGTTTAAGCGGAGGCACCTCACCATTATCAGGATTTAAGAGTTGAAGGTCAAATTTTCTACCATATATCGCTGCTTAACAACATTATTACATAATAGTAAGTACCAAATGGCTAACCTACATGGTTCAGTGTTGAGGCACCTCTGCATCGTCAGGGTTCAGGAGTTGAAGATAACAATTTTCACCACATATCTCTGATTAGTAACCTTAATACATATATTTAAGTACCAAATAGTTAATCTCTGTGGTTTAGGATGCAGGCACCTCTGCATCATCAGGGTCGAAGAGTTGAAGGTCAAATTTTTCACCATACGTCTTTGCTTAACAATTTCATTACATATACGTAAGCACCAAATGGCTAACTTCTATGGATTAGATAGGAGGTACTTCAGTATTATCAGGGATCAAGAGTTGAAGGTCATTTTTCTCATAATATCATGTCAATCCAAATTTTCAATGCATATAAAAAGTTTCATGAGTATCGGGTAGGCAGAAACAAAGTTTATCATTTATGTAAAAATCTGTTGGAGGTGGTCAGGAGTTCCACCGCATAACCCGTTGTTTTAATCATCAGACGATGCCCATGTCCGAGAACGAAAGTTCCGCAATGAAATTTCCTATCAACTAAAAAAAAATGGAAATCGGTCCAGAAATACTCGAGTTATTCAAGATTATAAGAATTCGAGTTTATCCAATTTTCCGGCAAAACGGCCGAACATTTTGAAATTTCCACAAAATGTGACCCCCTGTGAAACTGGCCGCATACAATGACGGTTGAATTATGTCGATCGGTGTCGGCTTCGCGAAATAATCGCTGTACATACATCAAAAAATATATACATACGCGACGAATAGATAACCTCTTCCTTCGTAGTCCTTCGGTTAAAAATTTCAAAATTTCGATCAAGATCAATATATAGTAAATAGTATCTCGATGAAAATTTCGAAGATAAGCTTTAAAATTTGATGACAAATAGCTCTTGGTATGAGCATTTGGCCAAATTTATATGAAATTTGTTAGATATTTAAGTGTAAGATGTGTGCCATTAACATTTTGATACACCCCTGACTTTGAAAATTATACGGCGTAGGTATTCTGGATTGAACATCTTGATTGGTTACATTAAATGTCGTTGGTAAAATCATAATTTATAAATGACCTACTGATACCAGGCAATTATGATTTCAATAGTAGAAACTGTATGTACAGCAACACAGCATTGCGTTTTGATCGATCGTTCTAGTTAAGGCTTTGGGATACAAGACGTTAAAGATAACTGCTTTATTTGTAGCTAGAATATTTGCCAACATTTTAACTTCCAGTGTACCTTATAATATGTAAGTACACAGATATAATTTCTGGTATGCGACATAAATTTAATAAGTATTTGATATTCGATTTTAGTTGATCCACACCAGTGACGTAGCGTGTCTTGGGGGAATCTGTATCCAAATTAGTAGGGAGGCCCAAATGAAGGGTAGAGACTCACAAAAGAAACAAAAACATTTGCATTAAATTTTTGGGCGCTTGATAACCCGAGAAAAAGAGATTGATTTTTTGATTTTTGACATTTCTGAAGTGAAAACTTTATAGTACGTATGACAGCTTATTTTATATAATTTTTCCCAGGAAGCATGAGATTAAGTGACATTGTAGACAATATTTTATATATTTTTTGCTTACATACGTTGGGACCTCTGTAACTCGAGGGGCCTGTAACATTGATACGGCTGATGCGGCGGTAGCTACGCCCCTGATCCACACGTTATTCTCTTTGAATTTTATTTTTGTCGTGTTGACTTCCTTCCCCACTATAACTATAAATATACGCTGATCGGTTTTCCTAACTGAAAAATGAAACCCACATTAATTCCTTTATATGGCACACGTCATTTCATTTTTCGTAATAATATAATATGATAAGTTAAGTACTAAGGGTTAAGTAGTGCAGTGAAGGTTGTGATAAAGCACAAACACAATGCACATAGAAAAAGCACGGAGCGTTCCACCTCAGCCCTCAGGAGTAGCAATGCATCTGTTGCCGACCTTACATTAGACGCACATCTTATTCGGACTTGAGTGCAGATGTTTATGAACGGAAGTAACCTTTAATTTCAAGTGAACGACATTGTTACAGCTTTTATAAAAAAAACTTAGTTGATACAAATACTTTGCTTTGGACTAGGTATATGACGTACCTACAGTTAGTAAAATATACCTGCATATTATTACTTTCATATTATTTATACAGTAATAAACTGTTTTTCTGTGAAAATTCCCGAAAATCGCTTCATTTCTTTAAAAAAATTGAGCAATAATTTGGACAGTTACGCATACGTAGTATACTAACTGATAATGTATAAGCGTGCTATAATAAGAAAAATATTATTAAATTTATTTACTAAACTACATTTAAGTATCACCCATTATTTCATTAAAACGATTTATAGAGATCGCAATGTGACTATACCGAGTGCTAGTCAACTGTATACCGCGAACTAACTAACATCAGGATAACGAATTAGTAACATAGGTAGGTACACGTGTAAGCTATCGCTCATATAATTATTTTAACAAATGTACACATGTACATGTAAAGTGACATTGAAACTGAAGTTTCATTGGCAAATTGGGTAATATTTATGTAGTTTATTGTTGTTTAAGGAGAATTTACAGATAATATATTTTATAGATAATGAAAAATTAAACTTATAAATATAATAATAAACATTTTATTCCAGTTTTATTACATTTACTGCTTTCTTTTAATCTACTTCCTATATCTTGTAACTGAAAGAGTACTAAAGACGGCGCGTGCGCCATTTTTTGCAATCAAATTTTTGGACTATCTTTTGGTATCTACTGCAAATTCTTAAAAGAATGCGTAAATTACCATGCATGAAAATCGAAAAAATCTATAACATTTTTCTGCGACACTCGTGTATACATTCATAAGTGCTGTTTTTTTCATAAAACTCGAGCAAACTCTTCAAATAAAATAAAAATATGTTCAAACTATTGTTAATTTTGAAGTCATTGTGACGAACACCTTATTCTCTATCAAACAGATAAAACATTGCGCAAAGGCTCTGCGGCGGTGCTGACCTAAAACGTATTCGGCAAATGAACGGGTCCAATCAATTAGGGGCGGTCAGCGATCCGCCGGGAAAGAGGGCAAGCAGCGCGCGCGCTCTCTGTGGAAACTTGGGAAAATGGCGGCGGAGAGGGGCGCGCAGGGAAGTGCGGCGGAGGGGACGGCTCGAGGGTGCGTGCGGCGCGCGCGTGCATCGATCGTGCGGGGCGGCTCGCTCTACCGCTCAGTCCGCCGGGGCGGCCGGCGAGAGCGCGCGTGTGATGCGCTGTCGCTGATATGGCCGGCGCTCGGGCGCTCGTAGCCGCCTGCTGCTGCTGGTGGTGGCTGTCAAACGCGGCCGGTAAGTACGATACTACACGTTACATCCTTACCTTAAGGGACACTCACTACAGTACTTGTAAATCAAATTTGATCAGCTGATCGGTTTCATTTCTCATCTCTAACAATTTGCTTTTTCACGATTTTAAACGTACATGCGTGTTTCTTGTTAGTTTTACGAAATGTGTGTCTTGCATTTATAAAGGGTGCGCCGGATCAGCTGGTTAGTTATTATTATTTTTAAGTATGTTTAAAATGCGGTTTGCAGTTACCACGAAAACTGACGTGGTGCGTGTTCTATCCGCGATCACCCTACGCGTGTAGAGACTGAGGGTTCAAGTTTATTAAATCATCTAGAATGAAGTACGACCTTCACATAAAAAAATTCGATAGACTGGATAATTTACATTGTTTTCGATTAGAGATACGTATTTCATTTAATAGTAATAAACACTACGATTGAACTTTTATGTTGGCAGGGATTTATAATTTAGATATTTTATGAAAATTTTACAATTAATAATAATAAATAATTCTTGTTATATACGATACATTACATTCGTGCTTAGTTTCAAAGTTTAAATTCATAATGTAATGTGTATTGGAGTAATATTAAATAATTATAATTAGGAAGTTATGTATGTGTCAGTATTACTGCATGCAGTTCATGATGGGCTGCTGGGGTCGTCGCTAACCGGCACAGTAGGCCTACGGGCGTCCTTGCCGCGACCACTGACGGCTAAACAAACCTCGCTAGATATTACGTCATACGGCGACCACTATCTAAATATTGATCATAATCACGCCACTGTACCGCGAGGAAGTCGGATTAAGTGCAAGCGTGCATCGTAACACCTGCCCGAGCACATGTGGACGTTCGCAATTTCAATAACAAGTTTCATGTTTTATAATAAGTGCCCGTGAGCCACATGACTAATTTGCAGTCGGCATTCTCAACTTTAAACTTTCGTTTCAGTTTCTTGTTAACTTCAGATTTGGAGCGCATTTATCTAAGATGTATGAAATATATATATGCTTGGAGTATCTGTATGATAATACAACCTAATATTAATTATAATATATACTTTTGAATGGAGGAAATAACAATACATGGTTTGGCAATAATTCTGTTTTATTAAGCAAAGTGGGTGCACTTATATGTATACATTTTCGTAGTATAATTATATGATAGTATAATCATGAATTGGCTACTTAAGGCGAGTTGCTGGTTTTTTTAATGAATTTATCTTATCAGTGTGTCACGTGAACGCCTGATATTTTATAAGTTTATATTTTCACTAAGTTGGGCGTATTTAATTATGAGGTATTTATGTTGTTCTAGAACTGTATATATAACAATAACAGTTTTAATAATTACGTAATAAAAAGCATAATATAAGTTTTCTCAATGTTTTGCGTTATGTTACGTAAGCCTTTTTATAAGGTCTTCATACCTCTCCTCATCTTCAGGTTTCCCCTGATAAATATGATTTTATTATAGGTTAGGTATTTTTTTATGACCATGACATAGATATAGAAGTCAGAGTATACCTTATTTTGTTATAATGAAATATTGACCCTTCTAAAAGACTTCAACGCGCTTACTTGAAATAGCTGATAGAGGTCCAAAATTGAGGTGCACATTTACTACTTAAAGTATATATTTACTACACACATTTAATCCTTTTACTAAGTAAAGTAATATAATATTAAATAAATTAAATTGTAGTTTACGTGCAATCTACAAAATTATATAATTTGATTATATATAGTACCGAACGTTTGACAGATCAAAAATACATAATTTATTCATTATGAAAATATGAATGAACATATACCATATTGGGAACTTGAATGGATCAATATTTGCAATATATTTGCAATGATATCAAAGTGGAGCATCTAATAGGGGAGGAGAAGGCTCTCATTTGTCAAAGCGTCGGCCGCCGACCCGCCGGATTTACATTTGGAACGAATTGTTACCACTAATCTCTTTTACAAACCGAATTGTATTACGTAAACGGAACCTTTTATATTCAATGATTATACTGTTTATATTATTACTTATTTATTTTTTGTATAATATAGCGTTTGTATTATATGTCATTTCATTGCGGATTACAAGATGATATCAGAAATCTATCTTTTATAATGTTTTTAACACGTTACTAAGGGCTTACTATAATTGTACCATATTATTAATTATACCAAAAACTCATTACACACAATATTAAGCGATATAAATCATCACGCATCATATATAGTCGTGTAGTATCTAGAATTCTATAATTACTTTTTAGGAACTCTTAGACGTATACGTTTCCTCACGATGTTTTCCTTCGCTGTTATATAGTAAGTGATTATTTATTTCTAATAGACACATCATTTTGAAAAATCAGAGGTGCGTGACTGGGATTCGAACCTCAGACCCCTTGATTGACAGGTCGCGTTTTAACCATTAGGCTGTCATTGCTGTATTCTATTATATTGGCAATTAATTATTATTTGCTTTAAAGGCGAAAGAAAATGTCATGAGGACGACGTGTGTTAAAGTTCTCTAGGTTATAGACTTTGAACGCGGGTGAAATATGCTATATGAATATAACTTATTAAAGATGATAAATATTTTTGGAATACTTTGTAAATTTCAAATAATATGAGGCTAATATAATATGTCTGTTTTCAAAGCACATTCATACTCTAGTAATAGTGTATACATTTTTAAAGGACCTACTCCAGTATCCCTTTGATAAGTTTATTTGAAAGGAATTTTAGAATTGTCGTTAAAGTTGATGATGCATCAACTGACATAGATAAAACCCACTAAGACGCCCGGTGCATGCCTGCATCTTTATTAGCTTAAAATATAAATGACAATCTTTAATTAAAAATACAGATTGACTCGAGAGACACCACCGTCACAGCCTATACTATCGTGAAGTAATTTTAAGCTTTTGTAGAAGACTGAGGATGCTGGCTGTCTTATGTATATATGACGTGTCAAATTGGTCGTGGCCAATTTAGTCCTCAGGAGTGGCAACGCATCTGTGATCGACTTCAGGCTTTCTATGTCTATTTACTACAATCAGGTGTACTGCAAGATCGTTTGATATTCCAGTTTTATGAATAAGAGTTAAAAATCTGTGATTTTGCGGTGTCCAACACAAAAACCTTAACAAAATCGTTTTCATCGATTTGATCTCCAAGTTTTTAGAAATCAGTCATAAAATGTACTTGTGTGTGTTATTCACTGCTCTTTTACTACTCAATTGTATTGCACTGTACACCATTACGTAGGTACTTATTGAAATCAAATTGTTTTTCAATAATATGATCTGATTATAAGCTTATGTGAATAAGTTTTTAAATGATAGACAATGTCTGGCTTAGAACTCGCGAAGCGTTTTTCTTCCGTACTTGCGTAGTGTAAATCAAAAACAGTGAAAGATAAACAGATTGAACAGTGTCATTAAAAATTGAAAATTGTCAATGAACATTGATTGTATTACCTTTATACTTTTTATCGATTAACATCCAGGCATGACAATTGATACTTTTTGTTATAAGAATTAATAAGAATACTTCTTAATATATACATTAATCGTTATGTATTAAAATTGGAACCTATTTTAACAAAAATCTAATTTCCGAAGTTCGTTAATGGATATAATTGAAATTTAAAAAAACAATTTCGTATATTTTATTGCAGAACTTTAAAATTATTTATTTAAATAATATAAAATATACGTTTTATTCTCTAGCAACAAAACCTATCGATTAATATGGCTCACAATACAGTTTGAAAAAAAGAGTTAATTATCTAACATGCGCTTTGTTCGCAATAAATATTTTCGAAAATAATATAATCTATGTATTTATGTTTCTTACACGTTTGTATTGGGGTCGTAGGAATGCATATTTGTATTAAATTTCAATTGAATTGATCCAGTAGATTCAAAGATAATTGGCTGATATGGACGAATAGATAGACACACGAATGATCTAATAATAATATTTAGTAATAGAATAATAAGTGTAGCGTTTTTTCTAAAATATTAAACGCTACGAGAACGCTAAAGTCTGTTATTCAAGAATAAAATGACGTGACACGACTTCTAGACATCTCTTACTTTCTGGTAGATTGTATATGGGTTCAGATGGTGTTATCACGTCCTTTATGAGCTTTTAGTGTAGCAAAAAAAAAAAATAAGTCTATGAGGTAAACGACAGTTGCCGTTTTCACGGTTCGAGTTATTTGCACGCCGTGTGCGATTGTCTACTGTTTCCATTCCATTTGCATTGTTTCCATTGCAACTTACTAATTGATCTCTTTTGGGTCGACTTGCGAAGTTACGCCGAGTTTGCGGACGATTCCGTAAACCAGGCGGCCAGGCTACGGTACAAAACGGCGGTCTTGTGGGTTTTTAAATAATACAGCTATTCTGCATAGTGCGGATGTAGAAGAAAAATGCTCCGTTCTAGTGAGAATGCATTGCAGTGGCAAGACATCATTCGTTTCAATTATTTACGTAGAAACATTGCTTATCTCTTTAATATATACATCAATATAAATAGAATACGTAATGTCAATTTTAAAATGAAAGATTCTGAAGAATATTATGAAACGGAGCTTTTTTGTACGATGACAAAAATGCTATAATAATGCACTGAGTGTCTGCTGCATAACATTATATAACAAAACTATAATTCTATGCACTGTCTTTTGGCAGACTCTACCCAGACAAACCACGTGACGTGCTATAAATCTAAAGTCTTGAATACAATTTAATATAAACATTTTATTATTTGATCGTAAATATCGAAGTACGGACGGGATATGACTTTTTATAAATATTACCACTGTGGTCGTCACATCGGTGTTCACCACATCATATAATAGTTGTTAAATTCTAGCTCCGGCTATTCAAATGGTAAAAATTGTCAAATAAGGGAGCGACTGTGTATCTTTGGGTGTAAAATACGTTTATTTTTTATTTAAATTATCATAATTCTTTGAGCATAAAAATTAGTTCCAATTTTTGAATGTCACTACTTAAATAGAGAATAACCATCGACTAACTAGTACATTAAGTAAACTGGTTCCACGCTAACACCTCTGTCTTGAATGTTGTAAAAAGTATGAATGATACATTCATGATATATTTGATTTAATATTGAAATGTCTTGCGAGAGTTGCGAGTCTGGCTACTGGCCAAATTCACCTGCAAGTGGCGACGTGAACAGCGGTCTGAGCTTTGGCGAAATTCCCACCTTGATTTTTTTGTTAAGCAGCCGTTTTACTCTTGTAAAAATGAGTGCTTTATTACAAATATAATGGGGATATTATATTACACTAGACTACATTATTACCAATAACTTTCATAAAAACATCACTTCATTGATTCTGCGGTATTGAGCTTAATTTATGCAAAACGAATTACGGTACTAGTGCAGTATTTACTTCTGCAACGTACCTAATTATAACATTGTTGACATTTGCAGAAAGTTAATTAAGACGCAACTTCCGACACAATCCGGTCTAGAATAATAGTATTGAAGACATTTGCATACGAATTATAAGTATAACATTTGTTGTTTATTCAGATACAAAAACATAGCAGTTTTTTTAGGTCATGACTAATGAACTTCTCACATATTTGAAGACATATAGCAGACTTCTGCATGTTGGTAAAAACATTTCCAAGTACGTATTAAATCATTAATGTTAGGAATAGAGCGCAATAAATTGTTTTTTACTTATGAAGCAGATTAAACAAGTGTAGCTTTCGTAGGCGCGCACTTTTGCCTGTGTTACGTAAGCTACGTTTTGCCGCATTGAATTTTTATCGCCTCGCCTCCCGCTTGTCGCATTCGAATTTTATGTTCTATTAGCTTTTTATCAGAAAATATTGTCTGTACGAAGGAAATTCGGTAAAGGAATAACGGAGAAAATTTTCGTACTTTTTTCGTTTTTGACGGCTTTTGTCCGTGCTACTTGCGTGACGTTTGTAATACGGGATACGATTACTACCTATGTTTCACGTAGAGACCACAGAGAATATGTGATACAGTTTGTTTAAATTCTATGTTTAACAGTGATGATAATTTTTTGCATTCATTTATAAGCAAAAGTCCATTGGATCTATACGTATAGCCTGCGATCTACATTAATTTCTTCACAAATTACTTTGGTATGGATATAAATAAAATTTTGGCTGTAAATGTAGGTATTTTTATCATGTAACTATTTTATGACGCTCAAATAATTAAAATAAATGTATATAATGATATATTTGAGCCTATACAATCGAATTGCGATTAAAATTGTCTATTAACAGACGGAATGTGACGTTTTATCATAGTTATAAATAATATTCTTCCGAATTTATAAGTATTTATATTTAATATTAATGGACGCACACACAATAGAGACGACACGAAAGAACATATTAAAAATGTACTGTACAAAGGTACTGCTTATTTCTCTAAGAAATTTCTTCCAACTGACCCGTGAGTGGATAATGGGTACAGTATGGAAGCGACTTCAGGGTGTACAATAATGATAGTAAAAGTAATATACAATTCAATAATACTATTATATAGTGTATAAATATATAAATCAGAACTAGTTAAAGGAGCTATAATATTCTTTACTTACTGCTACGGCTTTACTGTCTCTTATTGCTACGACAGTCTGTAGGATATGTTTATTATATTAATACTGTAATATCTAAATATATAATTTGATCGAAACTGGAAGAGATGAAAAACTTTTGAATTAATTTATTCAGACTGGCATTTTTTCCTTTCGATGTTTAGGAGGCCACGTTAGACTGTCCGCCTCGCTTGGTATTATTAGGTAACAATGGTTAATAGTTTTGGGTTTTAAATGATATCCAATGAACGAATTTGCCGCTAATCGAAAAAATATAATGACCGATAGACCCGCAGCCATATAAATAAATAATATCCAACGAACGAGTTTGCCACTGATTAACATTTAAAAAAAAACGTAGTGACTAGAAGACCTGCAGCCAGAAACGCCACGACAAAAAAAAGAAAACATCATAATGCATAATGTTATGTCGAGTGGAGCCGCGTGTCATATCTGTCAATAGTTCGATAGCACAAGTACTTGTTGTGGACCAGATTATATTGTTTGCATCTATTTGTTTCAACAAGCTTCGACAGTTTGTTCCCACGACGAGAACGTTCTCGGAAAATATTTAACTGGAAAAAATATTAGCTTCACTAAGGCTTCACTCAATGATATCGTATTTAAATGATTATAATAGTTTAATCTTTTTATGATATTTTTTACAAGTAAATATGTTAAAGTATACATGGATTAACAAATATAATTTATGTATGTCTATGTATTAGGTTGTCAGCTTTAATGCCCCATTTTTTTAATTTAAATTATCTCGTATTAGTATCATAAATATATGTATCGTAACTCATAAATCATAAATTGTTTGTGGGTTAATGTTTCAAGTCATTTGAAAATTGACCTTCTCACCCAGTATGTGTTTTTTCGTATTGGTATTAACTTTGTGATCATTAAAATGAAATAACCAGTATGACCAAGAAAGGCATTCAACATCATGGCTCGGATGTGCTGCCAAACTTACCTTAGTATCTTGATTATACCATTATCCACCCCTTTAGTCTTTTTTAAATTATGTGCGCAAAAATCATTTAAAACTGATGCAGAATATGATCGAATGACTTTCACGAGTTGAATCCAGATGAGTGATTTCTACCAATGAGCCTTTATTTTTCAATACCTCGTATATTTAATAATATGTTAAATGTTAAAAAGAAGTTTAATAAGACAAAGTAAGAATACATGAGGAATTAGGTTGTTATTTTTCATGTAAACATAAATGTAACAAAATGAAGGAACTTAGCTACCATCCTATTATAATACTTCGTTTCAAGATGACGTTGTTAGCTGTATACAGATTTTTGTTCCTATAATCTTGGGACTAAAGGGCGTGGGAGCACTGTAAAAATCTTCTGGGCAGCTCCCGATAGGGGCTTAGGGCTCCCAAAGTCTTCTATGAAGCGCAGCGGACATATATTTCTGAAATGTTTCCAATTATCCTATTTGTGTGACACAATTATGCAAATATTTATTTCAAAGAAATTCAAGAGACAAATATATAAGCTAATCAGCACTTGTTATGTCTACAACATGGTAAGATCTCACTATTTAATTGCTATTGGATTATTCTCTTTAAACAGATTTGTATGATAAGATAGTTGCGCGTAGGCATGCGACGGTAACAAAATTACACCTTGAAGTTGAATTTATGGACGATGTGATATTTATTTTCTAAAGGAGGGGGTGTGTCATATCATACCCATTTGGAATGGGAATAAGGTCTATATTTTTGTTCGATTCTTTTAAGGACGACTAATTTGAAACGATTTGCTCGGATCATGTTTTTTCAAACTTAAAATATAACGAATTCCCAAAGGAAAGAGGTTTTACGTCCTGTGATTTGATTATGATATGGTAAAAACACGATGTGCTCTAATTTACCCCTCAGTGAAAGAAATAATTCTGCGACCGACTTCTGATATGTCGCCAGTCTTATTTGGGAACTGTTTTATAAGTCCGTACAGTTCTCATAGAAAGTATTTCGAAAAATCTTCGAAAGCACGAGGACTACCTGAATTAGAGTTCGGATTTTTCGTGTTAAGCTGAAATTTGTTATTATTAAATAACATAAAGTTACCATTACAATGAGATCTGAAGATCTCACATGTTCCCACAAATAATATTCGTAGAAACGTAATTTGCTAAGTGTTTTTAAAACGTTTTGCCGTATTTATCATAATATCTATAGCGTGCATCTACCCCGTATTACGTTCGTTTTCATTTTCTGAGACAGATAAAGCGAGGGTTGTTTACCTTGTGTAACTTACATCTCGTCTGTGTTCTAAATAGTACGTCATCTAAACTCCAAAGAAAGTAAAATTGGAGTTCAGCGCCCGACTGTATAATATTGAAATAATAAGGTAGATACGGGTTCGCGTGTCGCCCGCCCTCGCCGCTCGTCTAGGACCTTTACAATGGTATTTTAAAGGAG
>DWRA01001403.1:0-17203 GCA_018250295.1 Spathilepia clonius
CCATGGGCGGCAGTTGCCACTTACCATCAGGTGGACTGCATGCTCGTTTGCTACTCCATCATATAAAAAAAAAACTATTGTAGTTACCACTAACTATTGTAGTTGTGTACTAAGTACTCCTAACATTTAACGTTACAATTTACGTCACGTGTTACTTTCACATCACATGCATGTTGGATGCACTTGGCAATAATAAGTAGGAGAGCGTTGTATTGAAGAGACATCTTTTCCGACATCTGCATTCTCTTGCCACCAAATGCCAAGTGGGTTTTGTGGTAAAATGCAAATATTCTATCATTGGTAACATTTGCTTCTTGATATTGTCATCAACATATTCGAGTTTCAACCTAATCGATTTAATATTCGATTAAGTATACATTATTAATATTTAAATGTTTTTACGCTGAACCCTAAAATATTTTTCAAAATAAAAGAAGCCTATGTTACTCCTTATAACATTAGCTATCTGCTAGTAAAAGTCACGTGAAAATCAATCCAGCCGTTTTGAAGATTAGCTCAAACAAACAAAAATACACATAGATATATAGACAGTTTTTTGTTATAAGTACTTATCGTCATCATTCATATGAATTAAGTAAATAGCAATTATTTTGATGTTACAAAAAGACGATAGATTTTACGCATTTGTATAGTTTATCAAAAAAATCTATTCTGTAGTGTCTTGAAAAGTACTCGATTTTAATGCAATGTACATTCTTAACGCACACATGTAACGGTTACTCAAGAAACGCGTCATAATTATTTCTATGTTATTGCATCGGTATTTATATAATAACACGTAATTAGAACACATTGCAAACTAAATATTAGATAGCAAGCCTTATCTGTTAGCAAGAATATACTATTACGAAGTTCCTTCAATTTGAATTATTCCATGGCGTGTAATTTTCAATTTACAACTTCATTCTGTTTTTCCAATTAAATATTTCTTTTGAGGCGGCAAAAGTGTAGTATGTTTTCAAAGAACTGAAAGTTTTTTGCAATTCTGCGAAATACCAGTACAAGTTTGAAGTCGTTAAATTTTAGCGAAGTTTCTCTTTCTAGGTCGGCGATTCGCTTTTGTCACTTTTATTTCTAATTTTCACATTCTTTCATAATATTTATGTTCTATCATAATATAATATAATAATTATGTTCTATTCTCTTTCTTACAAAATAGCAAACAGATATGCATGCAATAAGGAAACAAATGACTCCTTAAGTTATTTAAAAAAAGAAGTACATACAAAGAACTTACATACTTTATATGTCATTAAAGACTGCGAATTGAAATAAGGTTAATCTTTCCGATGCATTTTTAAACCTTTCAATTGTTTATTTTGAATCTGTAAATTGTACGAGTGACGAGAAAAATTACATGTTCGACCTATCGTGGCATCGTGTTAGGATGTTAAAAAATCAATACTTATAATACTTTTACAAGTTACGTGGGTATTACAAAATAATTTATACTTGGCATAATGGTGAAAGAGAATATTGTGAAGAAATATATAACAACGAGTTTTTTTTTCCAACAAAGTCCTTAAAATCTATAAAGTATATGAATTATAATTTGACCATTGAGGTGGACTATGAGCTTAATTTTATTACACACCTACGTATCGTAATTTGCAGATTTTTACGCACTAATAGTAGTAAATCAAAGCAGAGTTAAATTGCAACGACAATATGAAGTACTAGAAAAATTAGGAACAGTATCTTTGAGTTCGCTTCTTTAGTAGTTATACTACTTAAAGAAATCGCTGTATTTTTTTACATGATGGAGTAGCAAACGAGTATACATTCCACCTGATGGTAAGTGGCAACTGCCGTCTGTGGACATTTGTAATTCACCCCAGATAATACTAGAATCCGACCTGGGGTCGACCACAGATGCGTTGCTACTCCTGAGGACTAAGTTGGAATGCCTCGGATAAGTCAGTCTCCCTTACCACACCCTTCAAACCAAAAGACAGAGCTTGACACTGCTGTTATTAGGCATAAATAATAAATAGATGTCCAAAAAAGAGTTCTACCCCAAAGAATTCTACCACCTTTAAATCCGATGTCTATTATGATTATGTCGGAGTATTAAGTCTACTGGACGCCAGGTGTTATTGGCTGTACAAATCGATTATCTTTGTTCGCACTTCACATTACGTCGTCACTTTGTCAGTCGTTCGCTGTCGGGTGTCTGAGCGCGAGCATTTCCTGTTACGAACCAAATATTTGTAGTTTACTCACATACCTATCTCTTATACATTCTATCTTCTGTGTCGAGTTGAAATAATAGCTTGATTCGACATGTTAAGGGTTTAAAAATATGTAAATGGAGATTTTTTGTTTGGAGGTAGCATATGAATGACGCAGTCCAGTGGATGGTAAGTGGCTAGTGCAGCCAATAGACATATGTAATCAGCTGCAAATGATTCTACCACCTTCAAACGACACCTTTTATTTTGTCTTTTAATAAGATCAATATAATGTTTTTTGAAAACCCGCATGGCAGATCGATCTTTAAGATTCGACGTAGTATAATAAGTCTCAAGTTATTCCTTTTATCCAAATTATATATCTACCTTTCTGGTCTCATCCTTTTATGCACTTTTCTTCGAAATTGTATATAACACCCAGGACATAGGGAAACTTAGTGTAAGCTTATGGCTGATTAGTTTTTATGAAATAAATAACGCCATTAATTAATAATAAGCTCCGTTTAACAATATTCTTATTTTTTGTACGGGGATACGTTGCATAAGCATAAAAAATGCTCTGAATATTCCACTTGAATATAAAGTTGAAAACACTCAGCCTCATTTCAAATTACTCCGAATTAACGCTATAAGCAGTAATCAAAAGCAAAAAATGAGCTATTGAGAGCTTTATTTCACAAATAAATATTTAATTAGTTTTACTACCTTCGTAGACCGTGGCTACGATTTCCGTAGTTCGTAGAAGCTAAAAATGGTTCCGTTACAAGGCCATTATGAAAAGGCCGGTTTCATTACAGCGTTATTCATTCTTTATTATGGTGTATTGTTGGTTTCATTCGCTTTGTGCGAAAGTGGGCTAGCGTAAATTAACTTTCAGGCAAAAGTTGGTTCGACGTGGAGGTAAGAGAATTTTAATTTACAAAATTATTCAATTGCAGACTTTAACGAATTGTTTAGTTCTGTTAAAACTTCTAAATTGGTTGTAGTGATAAGTACGTACTCTTTAAAACGTAATCTTACTTTTTAAGAATATTATAAGAGCGAAATTTTGTGAGGATGGATGGATATTTGTTACTCTTTCATGCAAAAACTACTTTCTGGATTTGGAGGAAATTTGGCCCGCATATTAGTTGTGATCTAGATTAACCCATAGCATACTGTTTAACGTGATAAATGAGGACAGTCTGCTGAGCCGCAGTCTAAAGTTAGTCTACATAAACCCCATATAGAAATGTGTAATATGATTAGTAAGCTTTGATATACCAACTAGATCTTAAATTATATTGTAATCGAAATTAATATAATTGTATTAATAAGTCATAAATTTTATATTTTATAGATAGTTTCGAATTAAATAGATCTATATATACTTCAATCACTTACAAAATTTTATCTAACACTTTTATGTTACTAAAATTAAGGGTAACGTCACGTTTTAAGGATCTTATCTAGTCCTCCATCAGTCAGTCAGTCATATTTTTTTTTATAATGGAGTAGCAAACGAGCATGCGGTTCACCTGATGGTAAGTAGCAACTGCCGCCCACGATCGTTTGTGATCCATCCCAGACTAGAATCTCAACTGAAGTCGACTGCAGATGAGTTGCTACCCCTGAGGACTACTTGGAATGCCTCGTTAAGTTTATCTCCCTTACCACACCCAGAACAGAACACAGCAGCGCTTAACACTGCTGTTATTAGGCAGAAATTATGTGGCGGTGGTGCCGCCGGAGTCGAACTACAAAAACAACCAACATACGAACTTACATTTTGTATGTAGTATACCCTTTTGTTATCAAAGGATGAACTATAATTATAATCAGGCTTAAATTGATAATTACCACGCTTTAAAAAATAAGTAGACCGTACCTGTTTTTAAACTAGGCCATCTTTCATTAACAGTGAAACAAACGCTCTCAAAACGAATATAATTGGAGTAACGAGATATTTTCACGCGATTATTTAATAAGGTCTGAGTGGGCCAAAGTTGCACGTTTTGTCTGAAATATGATTATTAAATTACTAACCTTCCTTTCCAGCTTCGTTAGAGTTAATGATAAAGACAAAAACTCGGTTTGAACATTTCGTAAACTAATCTTACGTATTTCAACATATATTTTTAATGTGTTAATTAAACTGGGGTCTAAGGTTTGCTCTATCGGTTTTTTAGTGTCATAAAAAAGCAGTATTAAACTTTGCAGAGTTCTGGATTGAAGGGTGTGGTAAGAACACATTTATCAAAGGCGATCCAACTAAGTCCTCAGGGCTAGCAACGGACCTGAATGCGACCGCAGGTACGATATTAATATTGTCTGGATTACATATGTTCTTGAGCAGTTGCCATTTACCATCAGATGTACTGCATACTCGTTTGCCACTTCCATCATATAAAAACCTATTATTCTCAATAACGCTGCTCTGGAACACTTGCTTAAACAAATAAATATACAAAGGTGCAACGGAACGATCATAAAACGACCACACGGAGTGTTCGTAGACTTTTATAAATATTTACGCTGGATTCATTTCAAGTTCTTCCTGCGAAAGTTCTTCAATCTGCTGTAAGCATTTCATTTTGAGCTCTAATTCCTTGTTAGAAATAATATTTTCCTGTAACAGTTGGTACTGTCTGGATGACTACAAAAATAGATTGCGTATTAGTTAGTCCCAGACTAGGATGCGGGTTTGTTTTGGTCCTTCATTCCGGGAGCCATTTCTGGTTCGTCTAAGGCAAATTAAATGTTCCGTGCAGATTTAACGCTCTGTTCTACGAAATTTAAATGGAGAAAGTAAGTCGAGACAATTTTATAGATTCCTGGAGTTAATATTCCTCGTGTAGTTCTTAACAACGAAGTTAACTCCTAGATATATCCATCTTTTCTAACCTATTGGTCTTCTGATAAGATTAGAGTCCTACCTGAGGTCGATCGCATTGCTACCCTTAAGGATTCAATTGAAGCATCTCGTGTCAGTAAGTCTCCTTTACCACACCCTTCAAAACAGAACACAGCAGTGCATACCATTGTTGCTATTAGGCAGAAATAGGCGGCGGCGCAGCTGGGGTCGAACCACAAAGATTCCCACCTTCAATTATTGTTTTAAAGTTAATTAAGCAAGGGAAAGCATAAAAGCATTCCATTCATTGAAGGGCGTAGAATTGGGCGTATGAGCGCAAAGTACGTTTTCCGGAGTCATTACGCCATAAAATAACCCTAAGATTAAACCAAATGCGGCAAGGATAGGCACGTCAACGAGAGGGATTATTTCATGCCATTAACCACGCGATGTCACTGTAAAATATGTTTTTGTACGTTGAAATAAGATTTATATTAGATAGTTAATTTTATTCTGGAAGCAAGTCCTTAGACCGTAATCAAGTGCTGCTCAAAGTGCTTCAACTCTGACGATCTTTTTCCCGCTTGCGAACGATCGTAATGTCTTAATTTGTTTGTGGGTCTTTTGTTCTTACGGCCAGTTGCGTTCTTAGCAGTCTATTTTCTCTAAATATTCGTACTCTTTGTTTCGTGGCGGTAGTACAACTACAATTTGTCTGGCCTGTAACAGTATAGCTCTTATAAGTGAAAGAAATAGAATAGGATAGAAATAAAATTTATAAGTAAGAAAATTTTACATTTAAATCTAAATAAAACCTTTCCTTTAAAATGTGATTTCAAATGACGAAAACTCCATTCAAACCAGCTCAGTAGGTTTGGAGAAAATTGCAGACTTACTATAGACTATGATATGCTTACATATGTACATACATAGCAGTCGAGTAGATAATCGTATTTTTAGAAGTCGGCTAAGGACAACGTTTTAGTTTTCAATCCGTATTAGACCCATAGAAATACAATAAGAGTAAATCTTAGTGTCTCCAGAAATACCTCTACAGATAACTGGGCAATTGATCTAATATGAGTTGTGCGGCATCTAAGCCACATTTTAAAGAGGTGCCTCAACTAATTCTCTAACACATGAATAAGTGATCAACGTAAATAGTTGCGTAAATACAAAATGCCGTGTGAACATAGCCTACGATTGAATTCAACGGCGATACTGGTCACAAAACACTGAAAAACTGTATGGTAAACCTACAGTAAGTAATTTATGCATACTAAATTGTATGTGTAAAATAGAATTTAATTGGGGACCAACAAAATAATTATTACGTCAGTACCACCGCCACTAACGAGTTTAATATCATTTTTCTATTAATTATGTGACAACTATGTCAAATTGTGTGCCCTCCGAGAGAGCCCCGTGTCACGCTGTTACGGGAGCGTCATGTCATTGTGTCGTTTCTTTTCATTTACATAATGAGCGTCACATCAAACACACTTCCGTAGGGAATCATTAAAAACCAATATAATAGCTTTCATTAAAAATTGGCTGCGAAAAGTGGTTCCCGGAACGACAATGTTTGTCATAAATAATAAGGTATGACTACTTTTATCGTCTTCAAAAACGTGTTGTAAAATTGTACATTAATTAAGTCATGAGTTATGGGCATAGGGGATTAGCAAATAAGGATGTAATTTTATTGAAAAGAATTGAAGTTTTAAGGAGCTAATATACGTTCGGCGGCCTTAGATGATGCTTTTTAATATTACCAAATAACTACCCTTTAGAAAAGGATTACAATTCTCATTTGTAATATTCTCTTTGCTAGTTAAATACTCGTAATGTAGATATTCTATCATTGTTTGAACATCTGTTAGTTGTTCTGGGAACTAACATTTCAGTTCTAATTGAACCCATTATCAAAGTATGCTTAGATCGTTATGTACCTAGTTGCATAATCTTTATGTGATTATCTTGGACGGAGTTGAACACCCGGTCTTTAATAGTCAATGTAGTGTATAGCATTTGGTCTGTAAGAAATCCTAGAATACTATTTTGTTATACGTGTTATTATATGTTTGTATTAAAAAGGTAGGTAATTATTTTTAATTGTTACGCTATTTTACTATAAAAGAAAAATTAGAAAATGTAAATAAGTGTACAATTTGAATACTAAAAAAAATGTTTTTTTTTTATTAGGTGTATTCGTCATGCAAAAGACTTGGGTTCGCATCCTTGCATAGCACTGTTTAGTTTAAATGTCATTTATAGAGTTATTTGTGTGTTCACACAACAGATTCCATGTACCTCAAATAACGTAAAAAACGTCCATCAATATATACACATTACGTCCTTCCGTTCTCAACGTGTCATCATCAGCATTACGCAAACCGCTACGCATCCCTAAATCCTGGACACATGTTCCTATCAGTACATAAATCGTGGAGTTACGAGGTGGTCCGGATCCAACCGCGTAGGAGAGCCTTCCCCATTGCATCGGAATGATTTGAGGCCATATCAAATTGTCCGCTTCCTCGCGTTGCTGCCAAGTCATAATTGCCCTTGTATACTCTGCCACAGGATACACAGTCAGTATGAGACTGGCACGGGAATTTGAAACAGTAACAGGCAGGATGATGAATGCGGTAACCCTGATTAGCAACTCGCTGTGTGACTTGGTAGCACTGATCGAATTATGAAATTGTACCAGATCGGTTTATTCCGTCGTGTGATACGTCTTACCGATGTTAAACGTATATGCATTTTTGGCAAAAAATGTTACATGTTTATTCATTTGCTATCAAAAGCTATGCCTCTGTGAACAACATGTTTCTTGAAAATATTAATGTATGTATCAAGCGTTTTACTTTTCAGAATTCAACGCACATCATATCTTTGGCAAAAATATATTAATTCACACAATTGAACAAACCAAAAATAAAAGAAAAAAAAATAGCTAATACTGCGTTAATAGTTTCATTTTTGTTTTTCCGTTTTTAGTGATAAAAGCTACCAATTATTATAAAGCCGTTAAGTAAAATAAATCTCAAAATCTTAATTATTTTTATAGCACACTTATTTACGTATGAGAGATAGAGACAAAGCACAAATAGGTACATGGTTTCTGACATATATACCGAGCTTCCTCTTCATTCATTACTCTTTACAAACACTCGTATCTTAATACTTTTGTTCCGGCCTTTTCAATACACCGCGTGTACGATACAGATGGTGTACAGTCGTCATAAACTTAAAATATTTTATAATATGGCAGTAGTTAGCATGCAGTCCATCTGATGGTAAATGTTCACTGCTGCCTAAGGACATCTGTAATCAACCCTAGATTAAATTAGCTTATACCCCTGTGGACTAAGTTGCAATGTCTCGGATAAATATGTCTTTCTTACCACACCATTTAAACATACATTGGCGCTTAACACGCTGTTATTAGGTAGAAATAGGTGTACAGGGCCCAATGCTCTCAGACTTGAATCGCGTATAAGGAATAGGAGTGTACCATCTTGTGTTGCTATTCAATATTAGTTTCAGCCTCTTTCTCATGATGGATTAAATCTATAGCTCGTTTCTGAAGTCTACCAATCCATAATTGGCTAGCATGATGGACTACCGCCTAAATATTTCGCACTCTAACACGAGACCCTTGTTTAGGCATTAGTAGGACAGTAATGGATTGATAATGAGCATACTAATTAGCAATTTATCGTCAGTCTTTATATCCTACGGCAATCAGGCAGTAAAGACTATAAGAAATATGCATCATATATATTAAGGATGATTCTTTAATGGAAGCTATTGGAACCCTTTGCAGCTGTTTCTATCAACTGACATAGGGACAAGCAATCACGTATGTTTGAACACATTTGCTCGCTTCGTTTACCGCTCGAACGAATGTTTGTTCACTCAAAACTGTTCAGAATAAGTGAAAACGCGGCTTTAGCAACATTTTCGCAGACATTAAGCGTCGCAAGTGAAAGCTTTTTACTTCCTTGCAGTAAACATGTTCTGCTTTTCTATATTTATGTAATGTCTCTGGATATTTATGCTAAGGTTACGCAGAATTCATTATGTTGATTGCACCGGCTTGGGGATAAAAATGAGGGTACGTATAATTTTTTGTATTTAGAAAACTAGACTTTATGTAAAAGAAAAAATAGAAAACAAATTACAGCAAATGCGGAAATTATACGTTTTTCGTTTTTACTTTTTAAACTTTAAGAAATAATATTTCGTTCGCTGTTTAATTTATTCACTTCAATTTCATCATTTTTGTATTGTTTTTTTTTATATGATGTAATAGCAAACGAGCATGCAGTCCACGTGATGGTAAATGGCAACTGCCGCCCATGGACATATGTGATCCACCCCAGATAAGATCAGAATCCCAACTGAAGTCGACCACAGATGCGTTGCTACCCCTGAGGTCTAAGTTGGAACGCCTCGTTAAGTTTATTTCCCTTACCATACTCTTCAAATCAGAAGACAGCAGCGCTTAACACAGTTTTTATGAAGCAGCTATTTCTGCTTGGTATGGCAGTTGTGCCTCTGGAATCAACCACAAAGAGTTTCACATTTAAATTTGAACTAAATTAAATTAAATTTTAACATTAATACAAAGGTCTAAGTATGTATTTAAGTATTTGTTTAAAAAAGTATTATTATATTCAGTTTCCATGACTAATTAGTAATAAGTATATTAATAAGAAAAGATGACATAGATACGATTAGATTTGTTAAACAGATGTTCAGATGAGGTCACTAAGAGCGTTGCTCTGAGAACTTACGAATATTCTACTAAATGTCATCAACAAGTAACAGTTTTGTGTTAACCTAATATTTAGTGAGTACTAAAACATTTTGATTTAAAATACAAAGCATAAATTGATGAATATGAATGATATAATGATTCTTGAAATTAGTACAGTGATTATATTAATTCAATTAAAACATAAAAAGTATACTGCACTAATTAAATTAAAACGTACAAATGTTTTGTTGCAATTACCGACTGACTTGTATATGAGGTCCTCAGGAGTGGTAACGCTGGTCCGCTCCAAGTAGAATCTTTGATTACAGCCGTTCATGAGTAACAGGTCCTATTTACCATCAGTTGTACCGTATGCTCTTTTGCCACTTTAATCTTATAAATAAACAACATATTAGAGAAGGAAACTTCTTGGTTAAACTACGGTGGCACTACCGTCACATCTCTGTAACTTTTTAACAATAGTGTTAATGTCTGTGTATTTCTTTGTAGATTGTAGTAAAGCAGAAATTTTATAAAAATACTGGTCTAAGTTGGAATTACTCATAATAAGGCGTAATAACGTCGTCTTTAGATTGTAATACACGGGATCGACCTCGGGTAGGGCATCAATCCTATTTGGAGTCAATCTCATTTGTATTAACTGGAAGTGGCTACTTCATGTCGAGCAAACTGCACGTTTACTCAATAAGAACAAAAAACAACACGTCTTCAAAACCCAGTAGCCCAAACATATAATCAATTACCTTATATAATTCAGTATTCACAGGCCTTGCTCTACAAATCTATAATATTTGTAGCTCCCGCTGTTACCCATTTACGGGTAATTCGCTGTTGACATTTACAGAGGAGGTCACCTGTTATTTAATTAAAAGGCCTCATAATATGAGAATAACCAGGACTTAGAAAGGTCGAGCCGATATGAAGGGAACGTATAATACCTAAGGTCTACCATTTAATATTTTATGGTTCTATTAAAATGTACTGTAGGAAATTTGCGAAATTCAATGATAATATCGCCACTGGAAAGGCGAAAAGACTAACACGACAAACGGCATTTTGGCGTGTAATCTTTTTGCCTTTCCAGTGACGATATAATGATTTATCATATATTTTAGACGAGAGATGGTTTTAGTGTGAAGTGGGACGAAAATCTTGACAATGTTCTTTTTGTAGCCCTATATATATGCATATTTACGCCCGTTAGTAATCAATCTTTCCAATGTTTTGCCTACCAAAGATTGAAGAATTTTTGCCTATTAGAAGTTGTCAAATTTCAATATTTCGTAAACAAAATTAAGATTAATGTCTTTAGTGACAACTGTTTCTAACTACGGTATTAACAATAGCTACTAACTAGAATAGCAGATTTAAAAATATACATTTTTGAAACGTAATTTTCACGAAGATAATAATGAAACTTAACGTTCAATCACGGTGATATTATGCTTCTTAATTGTACATAAAAATGTGTTGTTTATGAATAGGACAATAATATTTGAATACGCGTGGATAATAATCATCTGCAAATCTTAGTTTCCGGGGCTCCATTCACCATCCTGAATCATGTCGCCCACATGTGGCGGTGATTCGACTATACGAAAATAGGACAGCAGGAAATTTAAACAACGTAGTAATGTTACTAGGACATATTTATTTTAAAATGTGACAAATGAAATTAAGAACATCTATTCGTCTGTGAAGATTCTATAATATGGAACCACGTCTTTCTTTAATATTTTTGTCTGGAAATTTCAATCTCCTTCAAATATTTACTATAAAACGGATAGCTATTTTTACATTCATGTGACTTCCGATAAAAGTAAAAAAATCGATTAATCTTTGTCTTTTTCTGTCACAAAACCTTCGCCTAACCGTAACTATAGTTTGGATAAGTCTTACAAGAAAATCAACTTATGAAACGGGTTTTTCTGGAAACAAAATTTTGCAAATATACAGCAAGATATTACTTACATATACACAATGTTTATAGGAGAAGGCAAATGATCACAATTCGTACATATCTATGATTTAAAAAGAAATGAGAGAGAGAGAAATAATTTTGAGCATTTCTGCAACACGACGAAAGCATAGATAGCACAGCGCTCCGCAATCGATGCAGGACTTGACTCTTGTTCCTGTCCTAGTTTCTCGGCGCCCGTCCTCGCATCTTTGTTCTCGCCTCGAGCATTCGGCGTTATTCTTTCCTAGACTATACTTGTTTGTTTCTTTTCATTTCTCGCAATTGGAGTAAGATTAGTTTCGGTTATTACTTCTTGTTGAGCATATGTTTACATATGCTCCTTCTATCAACTCTCTAATAAGTTTTTTGGCTTCAGTAAGATTTTATCACTTTATATCTTGACAATACGTTTTCTGCTTTATGCACTCAGATTAATCTTGTTAACATTTGGTATACAAAAATTACTAGTTCCTTAAAAACTGAAATTGAAGAGATATGAATTTTATTATATGTTTTTACTGGCAGTTAGTCTCAGTTTTTGTCTGTAATTTATTACTTTTACGTCCTAACTGAAGTATTAGACGAACATTCCAAAATATTTCATTTATCATCGTTTTCACATTTCAATCTTTTCAATTCCGTTACACATTGAAATCTAGCAAAAACGCAAGTACTATAGTACTTACGCTGTATTCTTCTTCGTTAAAGCATTCATCTAAATCGTTTCAGTAACGAAAATAAAACGTCTAAACATCTCGCGTAATGTTAGTTCTACAATCGACACGGGCTTGACTTTTGTCCTCATTCCGACGATGTTCCTGCTTTGTTCCCGTATGCTCTCTGTAATTGTACTGCAGCCTAAACATTAAGCATTTTCAATGTTTTATTTTTACATTCTTTTGTTTCCTTAAAAGGTGGTAAATCCTTGTTCGAGGTTTGGCTGTGGTGAGATTAAACCTGTCTATTTTAACTGCATAGTAGTTATGCTCCCGCCTTGTATAAATTACATTTTTTTTATTAATTTTGTTAATTCTAATACAAACAATTTACAATCAACAATAGAGTAAAAGATAAATTGGACAACAAATAATTGGATACAACCACTTAGGCTATCACTGCTATGTATCACGGCTATCATGTATTTTTACCTAATAACAACTGTTAAGCGCTGTCGCGTTCTGGTTTGAAGGGTTTCTAAGGGGGTCATACTTATCTAAAGCGTACCAACTCTTTGACAGGCAGCAACGCATATGTGCTCAATCGCAGGTAGGACACTTATCTTATCTGGGGTTGGTTGCAAATATCCATAGGCGACAGTAAGCCATTTAGGCTGTTAATCAGTTAGACAACGTTAAGTAATTTGTACAAAAAATCAAGAATTTCTACCAAAGATGTAACAAAAAAAGAGGAAATTGTAAGGAACACGGGAAAAGAGATACATATTTTCCTTTAAAACAATTTAGTATTGAATTAAAAGCGGGTTCATTTCTAGATGTGTTCCCACTTCGTTTTCACGCGACCGCACTTTACGACGCTTTGCACTCAGCATTATTTCCATGATGTGAGTGTTCCAATGTTTCAGGCCTCGAAAAACTTTCTTCCAGCCATTTCTTTCTCTTTATACTCGAACTGGATCAAATTTTGTTCTTGTTTGGGAAAATAGTACTTAAATCGTAAAAGCGGTAGAGTTTTTCGTCTGTGGTGTTGTCACCATTGCGGTGGTTGCTTCTGTCTTAAACGTGGTCGCCTCTAACCCATTACTGTTTCACTGAGCACAGGTCTCCGTTCAGAGTGAAAGGGGTTTAGGCCGTAGTCTATACGCATTGATACGCCCTGAGATTTAAACCTTGGATCCACTTATCGACACCTGTAATCAACCCCATATAGAATTAGAATCCTACCTGAGGTTTGCCACAGGTACGCTGCTACCTTTGAGGACTAAGTTGAAACCCCTCGGATAAGTATGTTTCCTTACCATTCAAATCAGAAGACGACAGAACTTAGACTTACAAGATTTTGTTAAAAAAGATACTTCATAACTGTTTGTTTAATAGCACATGTAGCTTGGTTTCTACAATTTAACACGATTGTCCTAGGTACGTATCTGACGAAGCAAGAGGAAATTAAATGAGGGTAGGATGCAGGGGAGACGTCTCGTCATGTGTGGATTGGCACGCTCGGGAATTATATAATAAACATATGTATGCATGGTGTTTTAATACTCAATTACAAAGTGCACTAACACTCATAATTTGAAGATAATCAACCCAATTTTAGCCTACTATAGATCGAGAACAACCGCCGTTCATGGACATTTATAATCCAACCCAGATAAGACTACAGTCCTACCTTAGGTCGACCACAGATGCGTTGCTGCCCCTGATAACTAAGTTGGAATGCCTAGGATAAGTATGCTTCTATTCACACAACCTTCAAACCAGAAATAGATATGGCGGTGGTGCCGCCGCAGTTGGGGCAGAAAGGGTTCTCCCACCTACATTTCAAATCATTTAAACACATCACATTAAAACCAAAGCACTTGGAAAATCCAGTTATTATATTCATTAATATTTTAGCATTTGGTATTCGTCCCAGTGTCCCAACAGTCGACAGTGAGTCATCAAGGCAAAGCAAATTAGATTAGGGAAGGTGGAACGGGACAAGTCCACTCAGTACACTTGCGAGCGTACATTCCAATTCTTTTTAAGTACATAAAGTGCATTAAAATAAGTAACATAATAACTATTTATTTAACAAACAGTAACATTAATATCGAGACGACTCAAAGTAAGTGTCTAGTTAAGTTTCTATAATTTGCATAAATTAGTATGTATCTTGTTCGGAAGGAGTAATCAGAGGTTGTCGTCCTGTAATATACAACTATATTATTTTTTGTTTTCTAAATATATATAATAAAAGATTAAGTGTCATACATTCAATTAGGACTGATTTACAACGCCTTGTATAGGTTTTTAAAGTAGTAGAATCATTTGTGGTTCGTCCTTCGAACTAATAAAGGCAGTGTTATGCTCTGCACTGTTCTATTTCGAGTGGAAAGGTATAAGTATTTATGCAAAGCGTTCCAACTTAGTCGTCAGGTCAAATGCATCTGTGGCTGAGTTCAAAAAGGATTCTAAACTTATCTAGGGTTAATTACAGATGTTCGTGGGCAGTATTAATCGCTTACCATTAGGTGTGTACATTCGTTTGCTACTTCTATAATAAAGCGTCTATCTTACATACCCCCAGAATACGCACAATTGTTATATCAGCAATGCTACTGCAGTCAAACTACACCGCCAACTTTACAACAATTCGAAATAAAAATAATACTTAATAATAATTATAATTCTTAATCATACACACATTAATAATGCTTTATCACATATACACACATTAATAATTCTTTATCATACACAGTTTTATAGATTTAAAGACAGTAAACTATACATTAAAGTAGAAACCCAGTTTATTTTAGACATGCCAAAGTACATTTGGTGTCTACCGTTTTCATTTGTATATGTCTCGGTGTTGTGGCGTGCGGGAGAGGAAATTAAATGGATGTTACCTATCCACTTCTTGCGCGACATTTTTCTCATTGTGTTCCGGAAACCAGCACAATAAATAAAATGGTAGTTATTTTAAAAGAAATTCACATTTTTTGTTTACAAAACGTACCTACTATGGTGTATTTATATCTTAACTATATATATAACTTAAACAATAGATTATTCTTATTAGATTATTGATACAAAATATATGAACGTATTTTTTATCTTCTCTTTTTTATTTTTAAATATTACATTCTTCTTTTTCTTCTTTTTTATCTTTAAACATTGTGCAGAAAAAAGGTTTTTTTGTCTGATACGACACGTTCAATGTCTGTCGATATAAATGAGGTCTTACTAGCAACAAAGCGTGTTTAAACCTAGAATATTATTCAATTTAGTCGCGGAGTGAATAAATGAATGAGATCAGTCTGTGAATTAAATACTTTGCCCTTTGACCCATATTAAACCCTCTCGTTTCAATCCCGCAATCAAAATGAGCAACTCAAGTCTATTTGACCTAATTAAGATGTTAAAATCATAACGTAAGTATCCCTTACTGACTAGGTTATCGAATAGTTACTTTAATACTTCGATCGACGTTGATCGAAGCTTTAATGTCTAACTTTTAGTGAGTATTTATAACAAATTGTATAACACGCACATAATGTTATGTTATATGACGACCCGCGTGGCTGAGCGGTTACCGTACCGGTCTGACACGCAGTGGGTTCTGGGTTCGATCCCCGGTCGGACAGATATCTGAATGATGAATTTAGATTTCTGTTCTAGGTCTGGGTGTTTGTGTATTCGTCGTTGTGTGTCCATGGCACCCACGACACAGGGAATCCTAGTGTGGGGCTGTGATTGTATAAAGCGTCAAAGCGTCAATGTTAACATTTTGAGAACTACGTATTATTTTGACTACTGCTTGCATGAACTTCCAACCTAAAGATTAGAAATTACTTTAATGTTATTACAATGGACGAAAACAATTAAAGACTCGTTCGAGGGGTGTCCAAAATTCTCTGAAAAGTTGTCAGTTAACCTAACAGCACAAATTCATAGTCTAGACCCTCCTTACTCGGTACCAAGTTTGTGCCGTGGTAATTCGGTATTTATTAAACAGTATTGCTTAGAATATTCTTAGTACTTCAATACAGGATTGTTTTAATGGAAATCTTACAAGGATATTTTACTTTGACATAATTTTCCAATAAACACCATAGGATTACGAAGCAAAATAAGTTCGGTAACCGAGCAAAGCAGGTTTATTGTAATGGGATACGGTATTTTGACGCTTGGCCTATAAGCTCTCATTGTTTGTAAGAGTTAGTGGATATATGATTTTTAATATATTTGCTGAATTACTCATTCAACGTTTTCAATGATTGAAAATTTATTAACAAAAAATACATATTCATTGATATATGTGTGTGTGTTTTTATATTTAATTTGGTCTCGTAATTTTTAAATAGCCTTTAAAATAAAGCACTGTCTTATGTTAGGTAACCAATTAAAGGTTTTTTTTAAATGACCCTTTTATTGTATTGAACAAAGGTAATTTTTTTTATTAAAAATCCATCGTCTAACTTAAATATCATATGATTATGTAGGGAATATTAAAATATAGAATACTTTTATCAGAGGATCTGAAATACTATAATAATTTGAAAAAAATTGAACCTAATATAATACGAATTTCCTGATGAGATCTGGCGACGATCAATTTGCTTAGCACTCAAAAAAACCTACCTGAAGTAATTTATACTGCAATAAAGTTGCTTATTTTTACACGCTTTTTATTAGCTTCACCTGCATGTTTGTAACCGACTTCTTTGGGCGCGATTTTGACCC
>DWRA01001404.1:0-17194 GCA_018250295.1 Spathilepia clonius
GTGGACGCTAAGCTAACGTTAAGGTTTCAACTGGGTCGCACGAAAAGCACAATGATTAAGGCAAACTGATTTATGATCATTTCTTCTCTAGTCAAGTTTTCTATTTAAAGGGCGAACCTTAAAGATAGGGACTTAAAAATTATCCACGATGTTTTGATTTTCTTAAAATTGGGAACGCTAAAACCTACTTGAGCGTTTGACAATTTCCTTTGAATTAGGATTTCTTGTGAATCTTGAAGTACTACTATTTTTTCTTGTACCTTATGAGAATTGTTTCTAGACTTAGATATTCTATTTTGACAACCAATGTTTTTTAGTGGACTAGGATGCTCTCTGGTTGTCTCTTACCGAGAACGATCTAAAAGTATAAAAATCCAGGTCACATCAAATTCATCGTTTACGGTTGTACCCTTGTCGTAAGCAAGTTTTAATATAAATATAAATATTACAACGGCAAAGAAATCTTTACAAAATATGCTACTGAAACTCCAAAAATACTTTAATATAATTAATGAGAAGTTACTGCTTTACGAATGCATAATTACAAAAGCTAAGGCAGCGTTCTAAAATACATGTCCAAATAATTATTATTAACAGCAAAATATTTGTTTTAAGTCCGAATTCTAATGAAACAGGATCGATTATATATTATCATAAGCTCATGGGAGTCCTTGAATCACAGACTACATTATTACAAGAGCTGAACAAAACAAAACATTATGAAAAATGCGACTAAAACTACAAAGATGGTGATACTTAAAATACATTAAAATATTTCAATATAACTCGTTCGTATAAACATTATCCTAAGCTACAGCATTCGTCACGAATTCTGTGTAGTCAAAGAACCGATAAAGAAAGTATACATTAGGAAAATGTCTATCTGAGGATGATACAACAAAAATTGAATTATTGTTAGAAATGATCTGTCACTTAGGTATACTCCGCAAAGTCGAATTGTATGACATATTATAAGTTACTAAAACTAAATTATGGTCAGTAATAATCTCTCAATTGATTTATAACATTATACCACTTGGTTATGTATTGTCCACCAGCTGGACTTTTGCAATGACAAGTGGACGCTATATTATATGTGCTTAAACGGGATCTATTTAATTATACCAGATAATTATCAATCTAACTTTGAACACTTATTTAATACGTGAACTTTTAAATGATAATTTCCTTTCCATGTTTTTACTAAAGCATACAAAATGTAGAGCGAGCGCTCTGCGGGCGTGTGAAAAAGTCAGGTTATTAAATTTTCTCTAAATAAGCTGAAGTTAAATTTTAACCAAAAAAATATGTTTTACGAATGTATTATTACATAAGCTAAGAAAACATTCTAAAATATACGACCGAATAAGGATGATAAATTAAAAGAAAACACTTATTCCAATTAAACAGATTCGAAATTACCCTAAGCTACGGTTCATGTGAGTCTTTGACTTCCAGACTTTAATATTACAAGAGCAGAGAAAACTTAACGAAATACAGGACCAAACAATAACGATTATTAATAAACACTAAAACTTATCCTAATAAAATTGATTCGTCTATTTACGGTTAATGCATAAAGATATAGATATTTCCATTTGAAGGGCGAACTTTTAATACTCGATTCTACATATGAGAATTTCTCTACTAAGAAATCGAACCTTTAAAAATACGAAGATGTTACTTAATGTTGAAATAGTTTAAGCACGAGGTGTATACTAACGTTTATACATATGTACATGTATATACTTACTAATAATAGTAGCCTAACTGTGGGACAGTTTGCAGGCAGTGTGCTCGTGGATAGGGAGGGACAGTACTTGCTTATTGTATCTGTTACTTAGGCATTGTCCACCAGACGGCACATTGTGATGACAAGCGGACGCTATACAACATGTTATTGTAAGGAACAGGAAATTGTTCGATTCATAATACGTTATTAAAACGAATGTAAGATAATAAACTAACTGAGAATTTAGATACCATTTTAGAATATAGGGAAAAAAGTAAAAATGTCGATCGAGCGATTTGGTATTACTGACCTATTGCGAAAATAAAAAGATGTTCTGTCACGATTCTGCAGAGTTACGATAAATAAAACTAAGTTATACGAGTAGGGATAATATGTACAAACTTTGTAATTGTAAATAGAGAAAACATGTCGATGCGTCGAGTATTTTCTAGCAAAGATTTAAAATGAATTAAACATTTATTTCATTTACCTATTACTATTAATTAGGTGTTGTTTTTAAAGTATCGATAAAAAAGTATAAATCAGGACAATTTTCATTTAAGAAAAAGAATCGAATGATAGTTATAAATAATCTATCAGATGACAAGTGGACGCTAAGCTAACGTTAAGGTTTCATCTAAGTGGCAGGAAAAGCACAATACTTAGGGCGAACTGATTTATTATAATTTCTTATCTAGTCAAGTTTTGACTAATCCACAATGTTGTAAATCATTTCATTTAAAGGACGAACCTTAAAGAAAGAGATTTAAAAATTATTAAATATTAAACTGACAACACTTTGACAACTGCTTTGAATTAGGATATCTTGTGAACCTGTAACTACTAGTATTCTTTTTTATAACTTAGGAGATTTTTTGTGGACTATGATATTATATTTTTGGGACCGATTATTTTCTTTAGTGGATCAGTATGCTTTCTTTTTGTCTAACCGAGCACGATCTAGCAGTATCAAGGTCCAGAGTACGTAAAATTAATGATTCTAAGCTACAGTATTCGTAACGAGTTCTGTGTAATTAAGGTACTGATAAAACAGTATAAATTACAAAAAAAAATCCATCTGAGGATGATAGAAAAAGAATTGAATAATTGTTAGAACTCATCTCTCTTAGCCATTCTTGACCAGCCTGACGATTATGACAAGTGGACGCTATGCAATATTATATTATAGGTCTCTGGTAATCTCTCATACGATGTATGATATCATATTACCTAGTTAGGTGTTATTCGTCAGCTGGCATTTTTAAATCCGAAGTAGATGCTTGACACAAAGATCTTTCCATATATACGGCGAACATGTAGTAGGCGAAATTATGTATGAAAATTTATACATTGTAGTAGTCGAACTTTTGTCGGACCACAAGAATTACAATTCGTCAACTTTTCGTATTATTCAATTAAATGGTATAAAAAGCATAGTTCTTAAAGGCCAACTGATTTTATATAATATTTTCTCTAGTCAAGTTTTGATTGGTTAATAAAGATATTTCTATTATAAGGGCACACAATACATAGGTGAAGTTAAGTGTGAGAATTTGTCAAAGAAGTAGTCGAACTTTTAGTAAGGCACAATTATTGTAGAGGGTTCTGTATAAATGGTTAGTGGTATCCATATAAATTTTTGCAAAATTAGTGTAGGTGAAGTTTTAAACTAAGAATGTCTTAAGTCACGATTCTGCATAGTTACGATATATAGTATATAAATATATAAATAAAACTATGTGCTTATCCGAGTAGGATAATAGGTAGGTTGTAATTGTATATAGAGAAATCGTGTTGATGCGTGGAGTATTTTGTAGTAAAGATTTAATATTAATTTATTACGGCGTTATTGTTAATTAGATGTTATTATGAAAGTACGGATAAAAAATAAGAAATTAGGTCAATTTTCACGTAGGAATGATACAAAAATAATTAATTGACAGTTGGAAATGATCTATCAGATGACAAGTGGACGCTAAGCGCACGTTAAGGTTTCAACTAGGCGGCACGAAAAACACAATGCTTAGGGCAATCTTTTTTGTGATAATTTTATTCTCTAGTCAAGTTTTGACTAATGCACAAAGTTTTAGATCCCTCCATTTAAGCGGCGAATATTAAAGACAGGAATTTAAAAATTATTATTAAATAAAATCTCTACCTGTCTTTATGGGAGCTGTCTAGGATATACGGCTATTTCAAATAAAAATAAATATAACCATTACGATTTATGGTTCTATGACCTGCTTCAATGTTTAAACGATTTTTTGTTTTTGGTACAAATGGGAATGTAAAAACGATTATATATGTCTTTGAGCGGGCCTTGTTCTTGTGGGTTAGTACAACTTCTTAAGGATACTCTCTGTGATATTCTATTTTGTTCTTAAAATTTCTTTTGAAATAGGATTTCTTGTGAACCTGGAAGTACTACTATTATTTCCTTGTAAATTCGGAGAATTGTGGACTTTGATTTTGAGAACCCATAATTTCCTTTAGTGGATCAGGATGCTCTTTTGCTGTCTCTAACCGAGAACGATCTAAAAGTATCAAGATCCAGATCACGTAAAATTCTTCGGTTCTCTTACTGTAAGCTACAGCTTACGTAAATCCTTTACTCCCGGTATACAATATTATAACGGCAGAGGAAATTTTATGAAACATGCGACTAAAACTACAAAAATGGCGATACTTAAAAGATCCTAAAATATTTTAATGTAACTCATTCGTTAATAAATTATTCTAAGCTATAGCATTCGTCACAAGTTCTGTATAGTCAAAGTATAAATAATAAATTAGGACAATTTTCATATGAGAATAATACAAAAAGAATTGAATGAATGTTAGAAATGATCTATCCCTTAGGTATTCTCCATCAGGCAAGCCATTTTGACAAGTGGACGCTATGCAATATTATGTTGTTAATGTAATCTCTCATACGATTTATAACATCATATTACCTAGTTAGGTTAGGGTAGTTAATTGTTTATCAATTGGTGGTGTTGCAATCACAAGTAGATGCTCGGTGCAAAGATGTAGATCTTTCTATCAGAAGGGCGAACATTTAGTAGGCGACATTATGTATGAAAATGTATATATTAAAGAGTCGAACTTTTGTCAGAGCACATGAAATATACAGCTAGGTTTCTGCGATGCGACGTTTGTAGGACATTTGACTTCAAGTCATACGACGCGTATACAATTTGTAAATTCGTAGTATTATTTGACTTACCGGAATAAAACTCAAAATTATTCTATGGTGAACTGATTTATGATTATATCTTCTCTAGTTAAATTTTAAGTAAAGCACGATCTTTCCATTGGAAGGGCGAACGCTAAATGTTCAAACCTACGTATGAGAATTTATCTACTAAAAAGTCGAAGGTTTTAAGTTTTGACGGGTGCACAAAGAAGTAGATCTTTCCACTAGAACGGTGAACATTAAGTAGGTGAACTTTTGTGTGAGAATTTGACCAAAAGTAGTCTTTTAATAAGACACAATTATTGTAGAGGGTTCGACATAAGTGATTTTAACTTAATTAATGTAGGAGAATTTTTGAACCAAAAAAGGCAAGGCACGTTTATACTAATAAAAATATTCTGCCAAACCGTGGCACGATTTGTAGGCACTGCACTCGTGGATAGGGACAGTTCTGATGTACTTGCTTATTGTATCTATTAGTTAGGCATTGTGCACCAGCTGGCACATTACGACGACAAGTGGATGCTATGTTACAATGCTTGAACAGGTTTTACTTCATTTGCACTAGATAAATATCAAATAAACTTCAAACATTTAACTAAATTGAAATATGAAAAAATCTTTACAAGCAGGGAAAAAGACAAATCGCGCATTAGGCATTATTAGACGATATCTGATTACAGGGATGGAAATAACGTAAAGGAAAATGAACTATACGGCTTATTGTGACAGTTGAGTTTGAGATGTTATGTTATGATTTAGCATAAATACGATTTGACTTAGATTGAGTCATATAAGTGATTAAGTTGATATAACCAAATATCTTAGTATCTACACAAAGGCGTCCTTGTATTTTAATCGATTTATGATTATTACATCTCTAGTCAAAGTTTCGACTAATGCACAAAGATGCAGATTCCATTTATAAAGCGAACATTTAATAGGTGAACAACTCGTTTATGAGAATTTCTTTTCCAAGTTGTATGTATATTGAAGCACAAGAAACGTAAAAGCTAGGAATTTGTGGTCAGATAGTTATAGGATATTATAGGTACCTTAAGTCATTGGTCGATAAGTACTTGATTAAGGTGTATAATACGAGGGACGGTATACACATTATTTGTTGTAAATATTAAACGTTAATAATATTTATTGATCTGCCATTATTACTGGTTAAGTGTTATAAAGAGAATTAAAATTCTTAACAGGGAATAACAAAAGGCAATCGGAGTTACTGAGCACATCGTCACGAGTTCTGTGTAATTAAAATATGAAGTAAAATGTATACATTTCGATTTTAGTACAATTTCCATTCAGGGATAACAAAAAGAAAATTGAAATAGTGTTAGAAATGATCTACCAGTTAGGCATTACGATGACAAGTGGACACTATGCAATAATATGTTATTGGTCTCCGGTAGTCTCTCATTTGAGTTATAACATCGTATTACCTAGTTAGGAGTTGTTCATAAGATGGCATCTTGCAATCACAAGTAGAATCTTGGCACAAAGATGTAGATCTTTTTATCTAAAGGGCGAACATGTAGTAGGCGAAATTTTTTATGAAAATTTATATATTAAGTAGTCGAACTTTGGTCAGAGCACAAGAATTACAATTTGTGAACTTCTTTTATTATTCAACTAAATGACACGAAAAGCATAGTGTTTAAAGGCGAACAGATTTATCATAATATCTTCTGTAGTCAGATTTTGACTAATATACAAATATTTTGAACTTGTAATGAGACACAATTATTCTAGATGGTTCAGTATAAGTGGTTAGTGGTATATATTAAATTCTGGATAAATCGGTGTAGGTGAATTTTTAAACTAAATACATGTTAATATATGTTAAAGGCACGGCACGTTTATACTAACAATAATAGTCTGTCAGTTTTCTATGAGAAAGTTTGTAGGCAGTGTGTTCGTGGATAGGGATAGTTCTGATGTACTTGCTTATTGTGTCTATTACTTAGGTATTCTCCACCAGACGGCACATTATGGCGACAAGTGGACGCTATGCAATATTATGTTATTGGTCATGACGGAATTTTACGCTTCATTATAAGTTGTTTCAACTTAGTTATAGTCAGTAATAATCTTCCTGTTGATTTATAACATTATATCACTTGGTTGTGTATTGTCCACTAGCCGGCTTTTGCAATGACAAGTGGACGCTATGTAATGATACGTTAAACGGGATCTATTTAATTATAACAGATAATTAACAACCAAACTTTGTTCATCTATTTAATAAGTAAACTTTTGAATGCGAATTTGTCTAAGTAATAGTTGTTTTTCTAAAGCATATGAAATGTAGAGAGGTGTCTGTGATAGGTGTGTGAAAATGTCAGGTTATGAAAGTATAACCGTATAAGCTTAGGTTAAATATTAACCAAAAATCAATGTTTTACGAACATATTTTTACATAAGCTAAGAAAACGTTCTAAAATACACGACCGAATAAGGATGATAATTTAAAAACACTTGTTCCCGTTAAACCGATTCTTAACGTAGCTACAGCTCACGTAAATCATTGACTCACGGAATACAATATTACAAGAACTAAGTAAACTTTCTGAAATACACGACCAAACAATAACGACTAATAAACACAAAAAGTTATCCCAATTAAATTGGATCGTCTATTCACGGTGAATGCACAAAGATCTAGATATTTCCATTTGAAGGGCGAACGTTTAGTACTCGATTATGCGTATGAGAATTTCTCTAATCTAAGGGTAATTCGTTTAAAAATACAAAGATGTCACTTAGTGTCCAAATTGTTTTAAGTATTTTTAATTGGTATCCTATTTAACATAATATGAGTATAATGTTTAAAAGCGAACCGATTTATGATAAAGTCTTGTCTGGTCAAGATTTGACTAGTGTACGAAGATGTAGATTTTTCTGTTAGATGAACGAACATTAAATAGGCGAACTTATGCACGAGAATTTCTCTATTAAGTTAAAACTAAGTCGATTATTTGCTAGGGTACACGAAATGTAGAGATTGGACTCTGTGTAGTGATAGGAAAATTTTAGGGCACTAAATTTAGGGCAAATCAATGGAGGTTAATTTTAAACTAAAAAATACATGTTACAAAAATGTTTGAATATTTAACTTTTACGTTTTACGAAATGAAGTGACTTATCAACTTGGTATAATATGGTACGGAGGATTTATAATTAACGACAGTGAATTTTTGAAATTATTTTTAAGTTTATTATTCCAAATGATTAAATAGGATCCATTAAACTATACTACAATTGCCAAACAAACTATATATTTCTATCCATATTAGAATATATTAAAAAATGTAAAAGGTAGATCGAGTGATTAGTTATTAATGACCTATTCCGAAGACAAGAAGATACGACATGTAGTACATAAGTATATAAATAAAACTCAGTTCCTACGTATACAAATAGGGATAATATGTACAAAAGTTGTTATTATAAATAGAAAAATCGTGTTGATGCGTAGAGTATCTTGTAGTAAAGATTCAAAATTAATTAAATATTTATCTATTTACCCATTACATTAACTAGATGTTATTATTAAAGTATCCATAAAAAGTGGATATTAGGACGATTTTCACGTAAGAGTACTACAAAAAGAATTGAATGATAGTTAGAAATAATCTATCAGATGACAAGTGGACGCTAAGCTAACGTTAAGGTTTCAACTGGGTCGCACGAAAAGCACAATGATTAAGGCAAACTGATTTATGATAATTTATTCCCTAGTCTTGTTTTGACTAATGCATATTTATGTAGTTGTAGATCTTTCCATTCAAAGGGTGAACATTAAATAGGAGAACTTATGTATGAAAATTTTGTCCAAAAAGTAATCTTTTAATAAGACACAATTATTGTAGAGGGTTCTGTATAAGTGTTTAGTGGTGTATATTAAATATTTGTTTTATTAGTGTTGGTGATGTTTTAAACTGAAAAGGTCTTAAGTCACGATTCTGCATAGTTACGATATATAGTATATAAATATATAAATAAAACTAAGTGCTTATACGAGTAGGATAATAGGAACATTGTAATTGTATATAGAGAAATCGCGTCGATGCGTGGAGTATTTTGTAGCAAAGATTCATTATTTATTTATTTACCCATTCTTGTTAATTAGGTGTTATTAATAAAGTATCGATGGAAAAGTTTCAAGTTATGGCAATTTCAATGTAAGAAAATACAAAAAAGAATTGATAGTTAGAAATAATCTATCAGATGACAAGTGGACACCAAGCTAACATTAGCTAAGGTTTCAACTAGGTGGCACGAAAAGCATAATCTTAAGGCGATCTTTATCGAACTTTTACTAGAGCAAAAGAAATGTATATCTAGGTATCTGTGGTACGATCGTTATAGGACATTTGTCTTCAAGTCGTATATGACTTAGCGTATATATACTTTCTAAATTCGTAGTATTGATTGACTGGAATAAAACTTAAATTATTACGGCAAACCGATTTATAGTTATTTCTTCTCCAGATATAATTTGAGTAAAGCTCAAAGACATCTTTCATCAATCAATTAGTGTAGGTTAATTTTTATATATATTTTAAAGACAATGTACGTTTATACTAATAATATTCTGCTAAGCCGTGGGACAGTTAGTATGCAGTGTGCTCGTGGACAGGGTCAGTTCTGATGTACTTGCTTATTGTATCTATTACTTAGGTACTGTCCACCAGCTGGCATATTATGACGACAAGTGGAAGCTATGCTACAATGCTTAAACAGGTCTTATTTTTATTTGCACCAGATAAATATCAAATAAACTTCAAACATTTATTTCAATTGAAATATGAAACAATCTTTTATATTTGAAAAAAAACAACGAGGGAAAATGGCAAACCGAGAATTAGACATTATGAGGCATATATGATTACAGGAATGAAAATGGCATGAAGGGAAATAAACCATACAGCTTATTGTGACAGTTGAGATGTCATGTTCTGATTCAGCGTATTCACGATTTGACTTAGATTGAGTGATATAAGTGATTGAGTTCATATAACCAAATATCTTAGTATCTAGGCAAGGATATCCTTGTATTTTACCTGATTCATGATAATGTCTTTTCTAGTCAAGTTTTGACTAATGCACCAAGATTCAGATCTTTCCATTTCTAAAGCGAATATTTAATATGTGAACTCGTTTATGAGAATTTCTCTTCCAAGTCGTATTTATATTGAAGCACAAGAAACGTAAAAGCTAGGTTTTTGTGGTCAGATAGTTATAGGATATTATAGGCACCTTAATTCATTGATCGATGAGTACTTGATTAGGGTGTATAATACGAGGAACTGTATACACATTATTTGTTGTAAATATTAAACGTTAATAATATTTATTGATTTCTTATTGTGTTAAGCACTCTCAACATAATGAGAACTGTGAGAGAAGTGTTATAAACAAAAAAGAGAATTAAGATTCTCAACCGGGAATAACAAAAAGCAATAAGAGTGACTGAGCATTCACTACTTGTGTGTTATTGAAATATGAAGTAAAATGTATACATTTCTATTTTAGTACGATTCCCATTCGAGGATAATAAAAATAATCTATCCTTTATGTATTTTTCACCAGTCTGACCACTACGACAAGTGGACGCTATGCAATATGATATTATCGGTCTCTGGTAATCTCTCATACGATTTATAACAGCATTTTATCTGGTTAGGTGTTGTTTATCAACTGATGGTTTTACAATCACAAGTAGATGCTTGGCACAAAGATGATTTCGTCTGTAGATCTTTCTATCTGAAGGGCGAACATTTAGAAGGCGAAATTATGTATGAAAATTTATACATATTCTAATAATTATTGGCAAATTATGTTACCTTTTTTTGTTTACATTAGATTGTACTGTACCATGAACGAACTATAATATAGTATATACTTTAAAAGTAAAAACTTCTTACTATTTTGATACACCATTATAACACATATTATAGTCGAACTTTTTTAGGGCACAAGGATATATAGAGCTAGGTTTCTGCGGTACAATGGTTATGGGACATACTTTTCTGAATTAGTAGTATTAATTGACTGGAATAAAACTTAAATTATTAAGGCGAACCGATTTATATTCTTCTTCATTCATATTTTGAATAAAGCCCGATGACTTAGATCTTTCCATTTGAAGGGCGAACGTTAAATGTTCAAAGCTATGTATAAGAATTTCTCTATTAAGAAATCGAACCCTTAAAAGTTCCAAGATGTCACTTAATGTTGAAATAGCTTTAAGCATTTTTAATGGGTTCTATTTAACATAATATAAGCATAATGCTTAAAGGCGAACTGATTTATGTTAATGTATTGTCTAGTCAAGTTTTGACTAGTGTACAAAGATCTTTCCACTAGATGGGCGTACATTAAGTAGGTGAATTTATGTGTGAAAATATGTCCAAAGGTTCTGTATAAGTAGTTAGTGGTTAAACCAAAAAATATAAATTTTAAAGGCAAGTCTCGGTTATACTAATAATAATAGTCTGCCAAAGTGTGGGACAGTATGTAGGCGGTGTGTTCGTGGATAGGGACAGTTCTGACGTACTTGCGTATTGTATCTATTAGTTAGGCATCCTTCATCAGCCGGCCATGCTGCGTTACGATGCTTAAATAGAATCTATTAAATTATATTAGTTGATTGTCAAATAAACTTTATATTTTTGTACGTATTATATTATATTATAAGAAAAAAGGTAAAAAGGTAAATCGTGTGATTAGGTATTATTGACCTATTGCGCGGACCAGAAGATGCTCTGTCACAATTTTGCATATCTAGGATTTATAAATATAGTATATAAATAAATATATAAAACTAAGTACTTATACGAGTAGGATAATAGGAACGTTGTAATTGTAAATAGAGAAATCGCGTCGATGCGTGGAGTATTTTGTAGCAAAGATCCAAAATTATTTTAATATTTATTTATTTACCCATTACTGTTAATTAGACGTTATTTTTAAAATATCGATAATAAAGTAGAAATTTCAGCAATTTCATGTTAGAGTAATACAAAATGAGTTTAGTGATAGTTAGAAATGGTCTATTGATGACAAGTGGACGCTAAGCTAACGTTAAGGTTTCAACTAGGCGGCACGAAAAGCACAATGTTTAAGGCGAACTTTATAATAATTTCTTCTCTAGTCAAGTTTTGACTAATGCATAATGTAGATCATTCTATTTAAAGGGCGAACTTTAAAGATAGGGATTTCAAAAATTATCCACGATTTTTTGATTTTCTTAAAATTGGGATCGTTAAAACCTACTTGAGCGTTTGACAATTTCCTTTGACTTAGGATTTCTTGTGAATCTAGAAGTACTACTATTCTTTCTTGTAACTTAGGAGAATTGTTTCTGGACTAAGATATTATATTTTGATAACCGATATTTTTTTAGTAGACCAATATGCTCTCTGGTTGTCTCTTACCGAGAACGGTCTGAAAGTATAAAAATCCAGGTCACATCAAATTCATCGTTTACGGTTGTACTTTTGCCGTTAGCAAGCTTACGTGACTTGACTTGACTTTTAGACTGCAATATTACAACGACAGAGAAAACTTTACAAAATATGCGACTGAAACTCCAAAAATACTTTAATATCATTAATGAAAAGTTAATGCTTTACGAATGTAAAATTACAAGAGCTAATACAGCATTCTAAAATAGTTGTCTAAATGATTATTATTAACAGCGAAATATTTGTTTTAAATTCCAAATTTTAATGAAACAGGATTGATTATACATTATCCTAAGCTCACGTGAATCCTTGACTCCCAGGCTACATTATTATAAGAGCTGAGAAAACATTATAAAAAACTATAATACAAAAATTGTGATATTTAAAATACATAAAAATATTTTAATATAACTCGTTCGTATAAACATTATCCTAAGCTACAGCATTCGTTACAAATTCTGTGTAGTCAAAGAACCGATAAAGAAAGTATACATTAGGAAAATGTCTTATGAGGATGATACAAGAAAAACTGCGTGATTTTAAGAAATGATCTATCACTGAGGTATTCTCCGCCAGGTTAACCGTTACGACAAGTGGACGCTATGCAGTATTATATTATTGGTCGAATTGTGTGACTTACTAAACTTACTACGTACATTACTAAAACTAAATTATGGTCAGTAATCATTCCTGAGTTGATTTATAACATTATGTCACTTGGTATGTATTGTCCACCAGCTGGACTTTTGCAACCACAAGTGGACGCTGTGTTATATATATTGTATGACATTATAAGTTGCTAAAACTAAATTATGGTCAGTAATATTCTCTCAGTTGATTTATAACATTATACCACTTGGTTATGTATTGTCCACCAGCTGGACTTTTGCAATGACAAGTGGACGCTATGTTATATGTGCATAAACGGGATCTATTAAATTATACCAGATAGTTATCAATAAAATTTTGAACACTTATTCTTTAGTACGCAAACTTTTAAATGAGAATTGCCCTTCCTATTTTTTACTAAAGCATACAAAATGTGGAGCGAGGGCCCTGTGGGCGTGTGAAATTTGTCAGGTTATTAAATTTTCGCCAAATAAGCGGAAGTTAAATTTTAACTAAAAATTAATGTTTTACGAATATATTATTACATAAGCTAAGAAAACATTCTAAAATACACGACCGAATACGGATCATAAAGTAATAGAAAACACTTGTTGCTGTTAAACAAATTCGTTTATAAATTACCCTAAGCTACGGCTCATGTGAGTTCTTGACTTCCCGACAAGAGCAGAGAAAATTTTATGAAATACACGACCAAACAATAATGATAATTAATAAACACAAAAACTTATACCCCAATAAAACTGATTTATCTGAAATTGATCTATTTACGGTTAATGCATAAAGATATTTCCATTTGATTTAGTACTCGATTCTACGTATGAGAATTTCTACTACTAACGAACTTCTCTCTCTCTCTACTTCGAACCTTTAAAAATACGAAGATGTTACTTAATGTTGAAATAGTTTAAGCATTTTCAATTGGTATCCTATTTAACATAATGTAAGCATAATGCTTAAAAGCGAACAGATTTATGATAGTTTGTTCTGTAGTCAAGTTTTGACAAATTTACAAAGATTAAATTTCTTTTCATTTAAAATACGAGCATTAAGTAGGAAAACTTTTGTATGAGAATTTCTCTACTAAGTAAAAGGTAAGGCGATTTTTTATTAGAGTACAAGAAATGTGTAGATAGGGTTCTGTGGGAGTAGTACGAAAATGTTAGGATACTAAATGTTAGGATATTAAAAACCAAAAATACACGTTACAAAAACATTTAGATATTTAACTACGCGTTCTAAGAAATAAAGCGACTTTTCAACTTGGTATAATATGGTGCATAATATTTATAATTAGTGAGAATGAAATTAATAGGAGTTATATATATTTTTTCATTTATTACTCTGAAACGAAGTACGTTTATATACTAATGTTTATACATACGTACGTGTATATACTTACTAATAATAGTATTCTAACAAACTGCGGGACAGTTTGTAGGCAGTGTGTTCGTGGATAGGGACAGTTCTGATGTACTTGCTTATTGTATCTGTTACTTAAGCATTACGCTATACAATATGTTATTGTAAAGAAGAGGAAATTGTACGATTCATAATACGTTATTAAAACGAATATAAGATAATAAACTAACTGAGAATTTAGATTCCATATTAGAATATAGGAAAAAAGTAAAAAGGTCGATCGAGTGATGCAGCGGTTAGGTATTATTGACTTATTGCGAAGACAAGAAGATGTTCTGTCACGATTCTGCATAGTTACGATATATGGTATATAAATAAAACTAGATACACGAGTAGGGTTAATATGTACAAACTTTGTAATTGTAAATAGAGAAATCGCGTCGATGCGTGGACACTCCACGTTTGTAGCAAAGATTTAAAATGAATTAAATATTTATTTATTTACCTATTACTACTAATTAGGTGTTGTTTTTAAAGTATCGAGAAAAAGTATAAATCAGGACGATTTTCATGTAAGAATAATACAAAAATAATTGAATGATAGTTATAAATAATCTATCAGATGACAAGTGGACGCTAAGCGCACGTTAAGGTCTCAACTAGGTGGCACGAAAAGCACAATGCTTAAGGCGAACTGATTTATGATAATTTCTTCTCTGGTCAAGTTTTGACTAATGCACAATGTTGTAGATCATTCCATTTAAAGGACGAACCTTAAAGACAGGGTTTTAAAAAATATTATGGATTAATTCTCTACTAGTCGTGATGAGAACGATATACAGTTGTTTCAAAAATAAGAAAGTTAAGCATTACGATTTATGTTTTCCATAAAAATGGGAACGTTAAATAATACTATTCGATATGTCTTTGAGCGTGCTTTGTTCTTGTGGATTGGCACAATCTCTTAAAGATACACTCTACGATATATTCTTTTGTTCTTTGACAATTTGCTATGAATTATGATTTCTTGTTTACTTGAAACTACTACTATTTATTTCTTGTTACTTAATAGAATTTTTTGTGAACTATGATATTATATTTTGGGAACCGATAATTTCCTTTAGTGGATCAGGATGCTCTCTTGTTGTATTTAACCGAGAACGATCTAACAGTATCAAGATAAAAATCTCGTAAAAGTCATCCATTATGGTTGTTCCCTTGCCGTAAGCTACAGCTTACGTGAACTCTTGACTTCCAGACTACAATATTATAATGCCAGAAAAAACTTTATGAGATATAATAAAACATAAGAAATATAGAGCTGGGATTTTGTGATTCGACAGGTTATTTACTGTGTATTCATCACAAGTTCTTTATGATCAAAATATCAACAAAAAGTATAAATTTCAATTTAATCAAAATGCGTATATGAGTTTAATAAAAGGAGAATTGAATAGTTGTTAGAATTGATCTATCACTTAGGTATTCTTCACCAGCCGGCCTAGTGTGTTGACAAGTAGACACTATGTTAAGATGCTGCATAAACATCATCAATCATCAATTGTAATATTCAACTCATAATATTTGAAGGCGAAATGATTTATGAGCGCACAAAGAACTATCTGAAGTATGAACATGAAGGTAGTAGGTAAAGTTGTAAGTGAAAATGTATGTATTAAGTAGTCGAACTTTTACTAGAGCAAAAGAAATGTATAGATAGGTATCTGCGGTATGATCGTTATAGGACATTTATGTTCAAGTCATATATGACTTAGCGTATATATACTTTCTAAATTCGTAGTGTTGATTGACTGAAACAATACATAAATCATTACGGAAAACCGATTTATAGCTGTTTTTTCTCTAGTTATAATTTAAGTAAAGCCCAAAGACGTAGATCTTTCCATTCGAAGGCCGAACGTTTAATACTTGAACCTACATTTGAGAATTTCTCTACTAAAAAGTCGAATCTTTAAAAATTTTAAGATGTCACTTAGTGTTATAAATAGTTTCAAGCGTTTTTAATTGGTATCCTATTCAACTAATGTACAATTTGGCAATTTCTTGTATTTTTTAACGAGCTGCCAAGCATACTGCTTAAAGGCGAACTGATTTGTCATATATATTTCTTGTCTAGTCAAGTTTTGACTAATGTATAAAAATTACTATACTTATACAGATCTTTTCACTAGAAGAGCATTAAAGACGTGAACTTATGCGTGAACAATTGTCCAAGAAATAGTCGAACTTTTATAAGACACAATTATTGTAGAGGGTTCTGTATAAGTGGTTAGTGGTATACCTAGGTATATTAAATTTTAGCCAAATTAGTGTAGGTTAATTTTTATATATATTTTAAAGACAATGTACGTTTATACTAATAATATTCTGCCAAACCGTGGGACAGTTAGTAGGCCGTGTGCTCGTGGACAGGGTCAGTTCTGATGTACTTGCTTATTGTATCTATTATTTAGGTATTGTCCACCAGCTGGCATATTATGACAAGTGGACGCTATGCTACAATGCTTAAACAGGTCTTATTTTTATTTGCACCAGATAAATATCAAATAAACTTCAAACATCTATCTAAATTGAAATATGAAAAAAACTTTTATATTTGAAAAAAACAACCAGGGAAAATGGCAAATCGAGAATTAGGCATTGTGAGACATATATGATTACAGGAATGAAAATGGCATGAAGGGAAATGAACCATACGGCTTATTGTGACAGTTGAGATGTCATGTTCTGATTCAGCGTATTCACGATTTGACTTAGATTGAGTGATATAAGTGA
>DWRA01001405.1:0-17187 GCA_018250295.1 Spathilepia clonius
AAGTTATATTAAAGGGCTTAAAACTAGACATAAGAAATAATTCAAGTAGTAGTTAATAGTAGAAGAGGAACAGTGTTAAAGGAACTGAATCATTATTTATAACTAAACGATTATGAATGATTAATAAGATTCCTGGCTGAACGAGCACAAATATATTTAGACGAATCTTACCTTCCAGCCCTATTTATTCCGAGACTTATAAAGTACTTAAAAATAAACAGTTAATTTTCTACGATGTCATTTTCATTAAATGTTTAACATAGACAATCATAGTCGTTTGACTAGAAAGGAATCATTCAGATTTCTCTAAATGTAAAAATCTGGTATCGGTATCCCATAGATTAAAAACGTACATTTAAACAAAAACTTGTTACAACTACTGACCTCGTATCAATAAATATTAAAACTCAAACGTTACATATTTTACGAAACTATTAAACAATAGATAAAAACTGGACGTAATTAGGCACTAAATATAAGGAGAACATTTTGAAAATAATAATTTACACTCTACATATCAAATGATAGTCTAGAACAGTGTCGTTTATCTAGAAGAAACGTAACACATATTAATACCTATTTTGAATTAAATCACTTCGTTTAACCACCTCCAATAATAACTAGAGCAATGGGTCGCCAGGTCCAACTTGTATAGCACCTAGTATTGTCGGTCGGTCGGCGCGGCGCGCGGGGCGCGGCGGCGACGTCGTTCGCGAGTTGTCAACCTCACGGCGCGGCGGCTCGCTAGCCAGTGTCCTCTATCACAAGTCTAAGCTTCTCTACCGGTGCATAAATTAATTATTATCACGTATATATACGTATGTATACATATTTATATTTATAAGTCGCTATTTACAGGCGAAGTGCCGTCGCGGCATTCGTCGGCCGAGATCGCTTTATTGTCGGTGAGCCAGTGGCGAGCGCAGATAGCCTGGTCAGGCGCGAGAAGGAGGTGGCGGCTCGGCAAGGGAGGATGTGGACGAAGAGGACGGGGAGGGTGCGGGTGGAGCCGGCGCGGGTGCCGCCAGGGCCAGCGAACGCGAGTACTCCAGCAGGGCCACGTCTGCCACGTGTGCCGGCGGGTACAGTCCACGGTACAGGTCTGGTCGGCTGTAAGGGTGCGCGAGACGTGCAGCCGCAGCGGCTGCCGCAGTCTGATAGAACGCCGATGCGGACGGCGGTGGAGCCGGAGGCTCGCCTTCCTTGCTCGCCATGTCTGCCAGTGACCATATTCTAGGCTTTGCAGTAGCTGGAGTACTTCCTGGAGGAGCACGCGACGGTAGATGCTGGTACGCTGGGTGAATAGGCCTCTCATAAGGCTCCGGTGATTCTGGACCACTATCAGCTCTAGACTCGGACCATTCGGACTCTGTTCTCTGACCTAATAAGTCTAGCCTTTGCTGGGGTCTATCGCCATCTTCACTGGATCCCGTGCCGGAGTCCTTTCCGTCTACGAAAAAAGAAAGTTAATTATGAATTGTACTCTATCAAATATGTATGTATATGTTAACTTGTCGTGCATTTAGACGTTGCACAGGTTTACAAGTATGAAGGCGACATAAATATGACGGAAATATATCACAGATAAACAGAGAGCAAGAAAGTCTACTGTTTAATACTATTTATTGAAATTCGCTTAGCAAATTGCTTACCTAATGCATCTTTTCCATCGTTGCTCTTGTGATCGTCGTCGTCATTGTTATTGTCGTCGTCATCGACTCTGTTCCTTGGCTCCCACGTCATCTTATTTTCCTTCTTGAGTCGGCGGCGTGCGTTCGCAAACCACGTCGACACTTGCGTCAAAGTCATCTTAGTAATAATGGCGAGCATTATCTTTTCGCCCTTAGTTGGGTAAGGGTTTTTCTTATGTTCATTGAGCCACGCCTTGAGCGTGCTTGTAGTTTCGCGGGTAGCATTCTTTCTTCTAGCGCCATTTAGGTCCATGCCATACCTGTTGACAAACGTACGATGTTATAATTGAGTGTAAATAATTTGCTTATCATACTGCTTTCTGCTGGTGCCATTTAAGTTGTAATATTATAAGCTAGTTACATCTCCTGACACGTCGAGGTAATAATGAACCGCTTTCAGGACTGCGAAAATTTAAGTTTGACGCAAAGTTTTTAAAGGTAGGCACAATAAAGCGTGAATGGTGGAGTCTGATTTGGACGAGATTTTAGATAAGGTGGATCGTGACCGCCCCATTCCCTAGCACGCCCTCCTCCCGAGGCCGGCACTCTGGGCCAATGAAAACGGCAGCTTAATAATTGAAATCGAGATAAGCCAACGGCTGCTGTGCCAGCGCTAAGCTGCAGCTTATCTCACAACGTACGCATTCGTTCGCGGACGACGCACCGTTATTCGGCGTCGTATCTTTATTACAATTCAGTCCTCGTATCACAATTCTATTAAGATTAACGCGCGTGGCTTACACGGTTGTGTCATTAGAAAAATTACACGGGACGGAAAAGTATCGCCCCTCGACTGAATTATTGACGACATGTTTACACAAATAGTCATTTATTTTGGGGATTGCAGCTCTTCTATTTAAATAAGAATAATTTTCATTATACTTATATATTTTAATTTTTTACTACAACGTTCACCAAACGAATTTTCTGGTAAAAACTTAATGCTTATCTTTAAATTTAATTACTTTTAGCTACCGTATAAAATTTTAGATTAATTTTGTAGGTACACTTTGACTGCATGCATGCATGGTGTTATCTTAAAACATTCAAAAGAAAAACATATAAGTATCACATGTTATAACTCACTAGCAAATACTTTCAAACAATATAGTTCGTAGTAGTATCTATCAAACTCAATGCAACGTAGCTGTTTGGAACTTTATAACTTTTCGGTTATAAAGCGTGCCGCAAATACTGCCGAGTCCATATGCTGCCAATGCAGCGTTATTCGTAACTGAGAAGGGTGGAAAATAGGGATGAGTATGGGAAATTAATAAAACTGTCACTTAAATCGCAGAAGTGACGGGCAGCGCCCCCTGTCAGGACGCGTCACGGTCGATTCTGTGTCTTAGCTTCACGAACACAATGCCATAATTCGCTCGAACGCTCCATCAAATGAACTCGCTCTCTATTGTTAAGTTCGTTGTTGACTTAATTCTTTTCGCCCTCCATCGAATGAGATTCTCGTAAATAAATATGAAATGGAATTATTTCGCCGTTTCTATTAATACCCTCGCTAGCCACTCTTAATCACGTCATCCGTTGAACGTTGACGGATGTTTTAACTCGCGCCGTTTCTTAACCGTCCACAATTAAGAGTAAGAAAAGAAGTTAAATGGGAGCGTGGTATATGATAATTTGTGTATAAAACATCGTTTAAATGCTACATAAATTTAATGACGCTGCCGACGAAGCGAGCTTTATGAATGAACTAACATCCATAGAATTCAAGTGACAATACGAAAGTGGAGCGACGCCAAGCTTAGGCGTATTCCGCAAACAAAAAACCTTCATTTATCCACGGCGTGCCACTTTCACAGCATCCGAGCTCGCGGGGATGGCTGCGCGGCTTCATTTTTTTATTATTTTGCTACCCCCTACCCGCTCTCCGGGAGGCGGCTGCGGCTTTCGCCCCTACGCCTTCAATTAAATCCCTATCTCTCGCGCCACCTCATGCTTCCTACTTAAACTCATAAAAATGAGATAAACACAAAAATATTGCTCGTACCTATCGCCGTTGTTATTAAAGTGAACCATCATCACTTTGGTTAATTTTGTCGGTCGTACTTTAAAGAGCTTTTGATTACACTTGCGCTAATATTACACACGGCAATGGGAAGTTAAAAGGAAAAGTGGAAACCAATTAGGCTTTGCAATTCGTAGGTTTTTTGTACGTTTAATGAAACAGTTGAAGGCAACTACGAAAAAAACATTTTACATGGCATTACATACGTTTTGTTCATAAGCAAAGCGTAGATAGATTTGATAATTTAGAAGTTTAGTACGATTCAGGGATCCCAAAATGCTACCAAATAGATTACCGGAAAGTGAATACAGTAATAAATACGAAAACCCTAAATGGAAAACAGTATAAAATTAAACAACTAAACAAAGAGAGTGTAGTTGAAATCAATGAATTCATAACAAGCGCCCATAGCTGAATAATTACCGAAGGGGTGGTGACACCGTGGCTCTGCGTAAACACTACGTTTCGTTATAAAGCGGGCGGTGCCGGCCGAGCGTGAATTGGAGTCATAATAATGAAATAAAGGCAAAAGGATAAGCCGCAACGTTCATGGCGATTGTCGGCTACATCCCCGAATGGGTCGGGTAATCCACACCTGGGCCGGTTTAAAACGCAATACGAAAGATGAGGTGGAGAATTCTATAAACAGGGCGTGATTGGGCTTGCTTATGAAGTTTATGTTTTGACTTTTATGGAGTGTTAGCTGTGTTTGGGTTTAGAGATGTTTAAGTAACTAACGTTTATGAAATTAAAAGTATGTGTAAGTTAAGTAGTTTGTTAATAATAAAGACTAAAAGTTTGGGTTGAATATTGCTGAGTTATTTAATAAAACTCACTTAAAACCGCTTATAACGAAGGCTTGATGTTAAAAATTTAAAAAAATGTGTATAATGAATAAAATTGTAAACAAAATAAGTAATATAAAAATAAAATACCACATTTCATTTATATGCGAAATAAAAAATTTACATTCAACAAAATTACACTGATTACTTACTGTCTAAAAAGTTCCGAAAACAATTTTGCGAAACAGTGCTAATTAAATAAATCATATCTTTTAACATGACATAACAATAACAGTGAGATAATGCATTCTAGTGCAAAGACTAAACCGCGATTAGAACACTGTTATTAATTTAAGAAAAATTAAAGAGAACTGAACATTGTACGTGTAACTATATCCCTTTTTGTACGAGTACCGAGCGGCCAGTCAACGTAGGTAAAAGCGACTAAACTGCCTTCGGGATATTATGTTACGCTTACAATTTGAATTTACCAATGACATCGTCGGCACTCATATAGAAATACGTATACCATGTTTTGTGAAGTAATAGATGTACACTTTTTCCTTACGCTTGAACAAGTTTATCAGTCAGATGATACACGGCCTATGAAATTAAAAACGGCTCTTAACTCTTGGTGACAGTTTTGTGTAAAAATTTGTCGGGGACTGAATCTTACAGAGCGGAGATCGAGTTACACATGTCAACTGCACATCGAATTACATCTTAGAAGAATGTTCAACTTCAAGATGCTTAGAGGTCTATTTGATAATCGTTAAGAGCATAAAAGACGTATTTCAACGCCTTAAGCTGTCTTAAGAGGCGTTTTATAACGCTTACTAGTTCTGCTAGAAATTATAGTCACAATAAACTCAAGTTTGATATTAGCTATAAAAGTAGCGAATACTACTTACGAAGCGAATAACCACGAAACAAGTCATCCACAAAAAGCAAATACCACCCAAACATCGCCTTTCATGCTGCGAGTAAATTACCGCGTTCGTAAAAATGGTATCAGATAAAGCTAATTATTCGTCGTCGTAATATAGAAATGGGCTCACGCAAGGGCCAATCTCGGGTTATGGACGAAGTTTTAAAAGGTAGTATACAGGTACTAAATAATGTTGGGTAGATACCGTGGCTAGGGGCGCGGCACGCCAAAAACACATTACGAGCGGCCAACTCGCTATTACGGGGAACCGCATGCGTCCATGTTAGCCGATAGCCGCCACCCGTACATGATATCCAACGACTAATTGGCCAGCTTCATGCATAAAAACCCCTACACCAGTAGAGGGAAGCGGCGTAACGGGCTCCACGTACGTTAAATGAACCTGGTAATAATCGAGAGTTGATAATATTTTGGACGCATGTAAAAAGGGTCAATCGTTAAAGTTACCTTTTTGTACCTAAAGGGCGTGTTATCTACCGGCTGGGCGGCGCGTGTTGTGTGACAGCCGAAGCGTAAAGTCACCACCGGTGCCCTGTCAAGAGCCATCTTTGTTTTGTTTCGAGGGGTAACTTTATTGCGACGCCTTTTGAAAACAATTTCCACTTCAGTAATTTTGAATATTTCGTGATTTATCCACGCCCCTTTATGGATTGACGAGAATCTGAACAACTGTGTTGTGGCTTGAAACTTCTACAATCTCACTTATAATATTATAATTTAGTCAAATTATATTGTGCTAAAACTGTGGAATCTAATTCGGATTAAATATTCAGAATTATTTAAGTTCCAAAATATTTTGTGTATTATTCTAAAACTAGTTTGTAAATTTTATGACTTACATCTTGTTTATACATCAACGAACATTTAGCGATAAAAGCTTAATTATGTTTATTACTCTATAAATAATAATGATAAAGAATACCGGAAAAAGTCTGTCTTAGTTAAGTACTCGTATATTGTAACTGTGTGTTCCGGAGGGTGATCATTTTAACTAATTTTAAAAAGAAACTACTTTGTACAAGTGAGTTAATCTCGGAATCGTATTTTAATGTGTCGTAATGTAATCTTTTTACCAAGAGGCCATATTCTTGTTCTATGCGAGCTTCCGTTATAAGCATATTCCTCTTATTAATGTATCTTTTTCTTCTTGATATATCCTGAGCATTATCATAGTAGCTTTTATTGTCACTGTCTCACTGTCGAGTGTGAGTACTCTCTTCTGAAGAGAATGGTTAAGGCACCAGTCCATACGCTATCCGAAATGATTTGGTGGTGGTGGTGGGTGGATACGAGTAGCCACCACCATACACCATACACCATATACCACTGGGAAGGTTTATTCTGCTGCTATTGATAATCCTTATGAAACTCCAATAATATTTGGAAAAGTGTTTGAAGTTTATTATCATGCAGTTGAATGCACAGAGTAATTAGTCAAATATCACAGATATAGTCCTTAGTTTTATAGCATAAACAATGAAGTTTTTCATTTAATTAGCCGACAAAGGTTATAACATGACGTGCATGGCTATAATTATGTGAGAGCACTGAAGAAGCAAGCGGGCTTAGGTTATTATAAATTATTAGATACGCAATGTCTATTGTACCTACATTCTGTTTATCTGAGACGGAGCTCCGAAATTGCTCAATGGCTATTTGTTTAAAATTCGCGATACAATATCAATCTCTTCTTGTGCGCTCCAATGACTTACAAAAACAAGGCATAAATTATTATTGTCGTCTTTATCTCTGGCAAATTATTTTTCTGTTTTACTTGTGTCTTGACCTCCTCGTTTGCGTCGTTGATAACGGCATACAACATGAACATAGCCACTTTGTGTGAAGTTTTAATTTGAACAATAATAATGCCATTAACGTAGTTCTCAATTGAAATTATGACGGCTGTGTACCAACACAGAGAGTTATTTAACTTGCTAAATAATAGATTACGAAACATACTAGAAAGTGCGAATCCGCCGCAAAGCTACATTGTCTTCCAAATGATTAAAACTAATGTTTGCATACTTGATATCTTCATTTTGACTATTATCGTCTTAATGGTCATAATTGTATATGAGTCGCATAGAAAATACGTGATATTTAAAACTTAACGCAATTACTTATGCTTGTGACAACAATTAGTGCTTTCATTAACGGGAATTATTAGTTGTCGTTAACCCATTATAATCCACTAGGGACAGTTCTCCTCTCGGAGTGGTAAACATTTAGGTTTTAGTCGCTTACTTAGTACCTTTGTAACAAGAGAAAAGATAACATTCATAATAATATTTACGTAGATCATGTTCACTTTTGTTATCAATTATTTATACTTTGCACACTTTTGGTTATCAATGAGGATTATAGCTCTATATATTATTTCTTGGCCAATTTGCTGTGAAATGATTTAGGTTCCTAATTTATATAATCAGAATTATTTATTCTTACTGCAATAGAATTAATCATATACAATCTATTACTATCTTATGGTATGTTGACATTTGTTCATAAAAAAACATATTTTATTTGGATTTTTGCATCAACTCTATATAAATACTTCTATGTAGATAATCAACTTAGTTGAATTTATTACATGCAATATCTAAAACTGAACTAGCACAGAAGAATATGTAACTAATAACAAGTTATAAGTTCATGTGCAACTGTAAATTAGATAAATTTTATTGCGTCTTTTATTACTGCTTTATCGAATACCCCAATATCTCTTCTAAAGTACCTTCGTGGAACATTAATTGATTGATGTTGTAAATAATCTCGAATTAATCTATAAAGCCGTTACAATGAATTAACCGGGCTGTTATCTCCTGTTTCACATTCACAGGGGGCGCAAAAACTCTCATTTGAATCATATCTTTGGTTGATATTAAAGAAAGAATTTTACCTTATTCTCACTGCGGTCGGTTAGCTATTGTGATCAAGATTAATGATAAATACAATCAATCATGCCTCATTAATTTGATCACACTAAAACGCGATAAGTGTTTCGCACAAAACTACCATTTTTTGTTACACGTTCTAATATTATCGTTAGCAGCTAACTGTTGCATTGTCTTACAAATAAGGTTATCTGCATCGTAAGTAACTAAACAAAAATTATAATTAAATTGTATTAAGTTAATTGTTCTGAAGTCGGCAGGCAAAAACTGTGATTACTTATACGAAAAACTTATATATGTTCATGGTAATAATCAACGAGCGAGTTTTCATACGATTATAAAAAATGTAAAATAATAGAAACTTGTTTGAATGATAACTCTTAGATTTGGAGGTTAATAGAGAATAAGTTTATTCTAAAAACAGACTGAGAAGCAAAAAGTCATAATTAACGAATCTAAACAACATAATGATATATTAGTACTTTTGGTGTAACGTTAACATATACTACTCATTTTAAAGTATCATAGCATCGCATTGTAGGTCTGTATTGAACTTGGAAATAGTCGTCCCCCTTATATGATAGACAAGTTAGGACCACATCTGTAGTGGTATCGCAAAACGACCTCCCAATGACTTATCTTTGTTCAACTCTCACTAGGAAGATGTCAACAGCTGCTATTTATCAAATGTCAGTCTGTCGCTGAGTATATTGAGGCGTAATATGTTACTCGGCAGTCGCTAGGTCGGGTGCGTTGGCGCCACGCACTATCCGATATACTTCAAATCGCGGACCTCACAAGACGTCTTATGTAGAACGTATAAACTAGTGAAAATTAAGTGTCGCGACCACGGGTCATTTGTTATCTTGGGGCACGTCTCATTTTATTGCTGACATATTATTAATATCGATGAGAACATTGAATTTTATGAAGCTGGGAGGCATTGTGTCGCAACTACTGTCTGTAACTAATCGGAACTAAATTGTGCAATTATTTTGATCGGTTCTATTTTGAATGTCCTTTTCATCATCATGCCATTACGGTCCTTAGTACTACAACCGGCTTTGGGTTTATATACATGGGAGGGTTAAAGACTATGGTCTACCAAGCCGACATGCTTATATTTAGAACAGATACATTTAACAACACTATGGAGAAATTTCCACAAGTAAATACATTACAGAACATGTTCTTTAGTCATTAAATTTAGACTTATTAACTTCTATATGGACCACCAGCTTAGTAAGATCAATGTACACCATTGAATTTTTATTGAAGGTTAAAACTATAATTTTACCTTCGATATAGTGTCTGCGATTTCGACATACATTTCAGCTCTAAGTATAATGTAACTATTGAAGTGTGGATTTAAATTTAAAAATCTGCCGGTAGTTGACCCCGTTATATTATTTAAATTCATTTATATGAATTCGTTTGAACTTACACGGTATTTGTTTACAATTTAACGTATATTTTTACTTAATTCGCAGTTAAACATATTGTTCGACGTGTAATAATAGATGGATATGCCGGCTTTGACAGAGAGGTCAGAAATAAGAATTTCTATGAGGCTGTCTGGAGTAGTGGATATTTTAATATTATTTTGTTTGATATAGCTGCATTTTGATAACCTGACAACAAGTTTCGTATGAATGAAAATACGGATTCTAAATTAATTATCATTTGCTTTAACATCAACTCACGACTGTCCCAGAGTCCCATTGTTGGGTATGGGTTTCCTTTATGATTGAGAGGAGTTTAGGCAAAAGTCAACCGCGTTGTCCAAGTGCGGATTGGTAAACTTAACACATTTAAAAAAAAAGTTAAGCACTCTCAGCCGTCTGTTAATCAGTTAATTTTTTTTCACCATGGTAATAAGTGATATTGAATTAAAAATGCGCACAAAGTCTTAAAAACCTAAGAATCAAATATCGGATTGAGGATCCTCCCGATCGAGGGGACGAGTTCCAACTACTAGGCTATCGATGTGTTCACTTACTTTAGTGACGACGGCAAAATCGTTAGTACACAAGATGACTAACAGTTTTTAATTATACGGGTGGCTAAGGAATAGGCCTTAAACTTTTCATTTTGAGAGGATGGGGGAATATGAATGATAATATTTTAATCGATATAATAATCGTAACTTAACGTTACTGCATTTGTGCTCAATTAAGTTTAATACATCTACAAAATAACCAACTAAAAATACTAATTGCATAATGAATTGAATTGAAGACCATATTTAAGATTGCACTAGATAAATTTATTATGATTGTAAATTTTATCACATTAAAACTAAGTATGAATAGGAAACAATAAAACAACAAATCCCAACACACATAAACTGCAATTACTTTCATAACACTAACATAATAGATTAAAGACAACCCGATAAATAATAGAACTCCTGCACGCGAGCAGTGAGTGTGAAAGTTTGCAACTTCACCGTGTGCAATAATTTAATTGTCTTCAACTAGGTATTTCTTTATCTTCAGTTATATCACTTTGCTTTACAACTCTAGCTGATGATCTTGTTCTGTTTACAAAGCACTAAAAACACGCATTGATTAAATCTTATACCGGCCATCGTAAGTCTAATAATGATTCATAATTTTAATTTTTAAATCAAACAATGCTTTAAAAATAATGTTCACGTCAATTGTTTCAGAAGTTTGTTCCTTTATCGTCATATTTTTTTAAACAATAGCTTATCTCATTATTATGGTTCAGGTTAGTAATGATATTGCTTATAAAAACTTTTGCATGTATTGTCGATTTGATCTACTTTAAGAATATTTTAATAATACGAATAATGTGAGGGAGGAATAACGTCATTTGACATATATTTACAAGCGAACTTAGTTCTAGTTCTACAACAAGTCTTGATACCCACAAATCTGCAACAGATGTAAGGTTAGAGCTACAATGTTAGGCACTAGACCAGTACACGACCGAGCCAACAATATTACACAACATGTCATCTACAGGGATCCACCTAAGGTGACCGTGAAACCGCAAATTCCAGCTGGCATGTGCATTTACAATGCGCTAGCCGCACATGATCTATATCACGGCTGCCCTTCAATAGTTGAATGGCGCGTCGAATATTATTCAATCACGACTCGATGTTGAATTGTGACATATACTCGTGTCGACCACAACCCGCCTCGTGGCCGCCGCTGACCGATAGGAAAAAGGAAAGAGGAAGCGTCCAATGCGCTTAGAATGAAATTAGCCCGTCGGTCAATTACTCCGAACCGAGCGCGGCGTACTAATGGCACGCGCGGCGTTCCATGCATACGACACCGCTCATTTATATTCCATACCGCGCACTCTTTATTGTTCCATAGATTGGTAATACACGGGAGGACTGGCACTTTGTGCTGTAAATCGTTGTCTGTACACGTCTCCTCGATTAACTGTGTGCTGTAGCCATAGGTGGAGCGGGAACCGTGTCAGTACATGCCGCCTGTGCGAGTGTGGACCGATGACATCATGTCCGGAATGGACTGGCCACACAGAAAACGTGAGGGTACGTGCTGCCTCTTATTATCGGTACGCGTTCCACAAAGTTCTACATGACGCATCCAGTCGTACTGGCGGTATCGGCGAATCGAACTTTGTGCAATCGGTAGCCAGGAAAGGAAATTCGAATGTGATTGACCTTATCTTAAACCATAAAATATGAAACAAGAGATGGTGTTTGCATTTACAATATTAATATATATTTTTTTGGCACTTAATATGCGTTACTTGCGGAATGAACAAAAAAAGCTAAGGTCCTTAAGTGTATTGTGAATCTTAAACATTCATACATCAGAAGTATTACCTGGAATATAAAAAGAAATAAGACGAGTTTTCGAAAACGTTAAATAAAAAGTCATCGGTATAATTTATCTGCATTATGAGCTTAAATCTAGCTACTGTAGAAAAATCGGATATTTCTTGGATTATTGCCCGCTTGAATTTATCATACTTACGAAGGACATTAACACAAGGAGACTACAAGTTATATACACTTGTCGTACATATGAAATTAACTTCACAACTTCTTAGTATTCTAAGGCTGCGTTATCTGTCGCCTTAAGCGGAATTGTGTCGAAATCAAGATTATTTTCATTCAAAACTAAAATCCCGGGAACTTAAACACACGTTGGGTAATTTTGTATAATTGTGATTAATTTCATATGAAGACAGTTTGTAAAGTTCACCAGTCGAGACACTTTGTAATTATTGAATGACAAGAGCCGTTATCCTTTACCTGTCATAATAAATCCTTAATATGTAATAATTCGTTACCTAATACGTGATTGTTTGTAGATATACGCAAATAAAGCTCAACGGTTTTACAATTTACAATTAATTTAATATTACACATAAAGCTGATTTGTCAATACCTATTATTTTTTTTTGTTTATTGTCTTTTTAAATCGTTACTACTATCTTTACTGGTAGCATACATGATTGTACCGTGTAGTGTTCTTTTACATCTACAGACATAGAGCGTGTCAAGAGCGTGCCGTGACAGACAAAAACCTATTCTCCTATACAATATACTAACGTATTTGAATCTAACTTAACACATCCGCGCGAACACGTACCGTGTTTGGTATTGTATCCAAATTTAAAAATAAAAAAAATTTTTTTAGGAAAATATTGTTTATTTTGTCTACCACAGTCCATGCCCGACACTTTCAATGTGTTTAGATATAAACCGGGCCTAAATATATTAGTGAATATAAAAAAAATCCCATTTGTTAATTATTGTATTCGCAAACATAATCGTCAGGCGCCGTCTTATTGGGAAGTTATAACCATTAACGGAATACAATCGCAATTTCTTCCTGTCGTAAATAAACTTCGGCGGGCATGAGTAATCGTTACTTTGTGTGCACAATATCGAATCGGGTGGGGGCCAAATAGATTGATACGTGAGTCGCATCCTGACCGCACCTTTACTTTGCTCCGGACCGCGTGAAGAAAACCGATCATAATCCCCTGCTTTTTGGTTGAAAGTAGCGCGACAAATGTTCGAGTCAGGGCTGATACCACCTTCCAATATCTTTATTCAGCTTCAGTGTCATACAGTAACACAAATATGAGTATATACACGAATGTGTATACCTATATAGAAACCTAAATTCATCGTTATCATTTTCCTGCAATCTCCGACGCAAAAATTATGATGAGCAACGTGTAATTATTTATTTGATGTCTTTATTTAAAATAAATATTGTCGTTTTAATTGAAGTTATCCTTAAGATTACGTTTAGTTACTTAATAAACTAATGAACCGGTTATAACTCATCATTGATCGGTTTTTCCTACTTCTGGGCGTGGGTATTAGAAAGAAAAGAGTTTTGGCCCTAATCGACCACGTTATGCCAAGTTCGGATTAATATGCTTCATAGTTATAATATATAATAGTTTGTGAACTCTTAGTTTATATTAGGTCTCGTATATATACATATGTAGAAAGAGCTTAATTTTCGGACGTCTCGCTTTCCTCACGATATCGTGTTCACCGTTAAAATATATTATAATTATTTATAATACACAACCCGTAAAATCAGATGTGTGCTTTATTTTGTGAAAATTTTCCCGAACCCTCCGACCATGAAGTCTAACTAGTTCTGAGGTACAACCCTAAAGGGTCCGATGAGCGTTTCGATGAAATTCGTCTTCAATGTCATGTATGGTGTAGTTGAATTTTCCGTTTGTAATTATGCCGGCGAGGAGCGGAAGTGTCGGCACTGGTTGAAACGCAGGTCACGTGGCGATCGGTTGACGACCAGATAACGGGACCTCGCCGCGTATGGGCTGCGACGCGACCATCTCGCAAGGGACAGTAAAATTTTCGGACCCGCATATAAAAACAACGCCTCATAAACACCTACTTATTATGATCTCGGTATGCCTAATTGTAAATACAGTGCGCCTTTCACACTAAATGGGGTAGTATGTCCATATTCATTGAAAATCGAAGGGCCATCGAACAGATTTTGAATATATTGTTGAATATATTGATTATCTACTGTTATTAGAATATGAAAATTTAATAAAGAACATCTTCAATTTTTATTAACTTTCTATGTTAGTATGTATTGTATCGATCATACTTGGAGAATACTTTTTTATTTATTTTTAATAACTCCTACTTAGTTTGTAACAAAAGTACTACTTACTTTTGTAACATCAATGATAGTGATCTTGCATAGGATGTTATAGAGCTGATCTGATGATGAACGCGGATGCTTGTATTAGTAACAAACAACAAACATCCTCGTCGGCTTTAAACTTTTTAAGACAAACCTCTATAAGTAACTTGTATAAATATTTTTTCAAATTTTATTTTAAATTTAGTAGCGTAAAATGAAAATAGAGACCTACAGGAAATCTTTTTCATCATAATCAATACCCAATGTATTATCATTAACAATTTGTTCGCTAAACGCCAAATTATTTTCAATTGTCAAAACTTGTAGCACTGATCGTATATAGCTAGTGTAAAATGTAGATTTGTTCGTCGTAATTAATCCAATCAACTGCCTTGTTAACAATTAGGGAGTGATATCCACTACGAGCTGCTGCCAATGGATTGTTACAACACCACGCGCAATATAGCTTAATTTAGGACAACACTTTAATTGTTTTGATCTTTGAACTTTTAAAGTTCAGCTCAGTTATATCACACAGTCCCATCATGATTGAAAGATTTATTGATACATTTTTCGTATATTCGAAACTTGGGAAAGTTAGCACCTTGAACCAGTATTTTGGGGTGATATTGTCAGTAATTCCTATAAAAAGATTTATTAATCTTAATCAAGACATTCATTTTAATTTATTTGGCTGTTTTTTTGTAATATTTTCAACTAAAAGTAATCAAGTATGTAAAAGATATACCTATAGCGAATAAATCACGACTATTTTGTTGGTAGCGTAAGACTCTGCGGCGTCAAGCATTCTGTGGTAGAAAGGGCTCTTGCAGATTTATCGCTGGTGCAAATGCCACGTAAGGTGCCCTGCACAGTATGAAATAGCGAGTAAAGATTTTAAGGTAAATTCAAAACCTTACACATCTGTAAATTATGAGGTAAACATATTTACATATAACTTGTTCAAATAATGATTACGAGTACTATCACTATCCTATCACTCGTTCTCTAATATGTGAACAAAAACATACCTATGTTATACCAAATCATATAATAATTACATTATCTATGCAAAAATGTTATAACTGGTTTAATTTCACCTCAAATAGCGCGTTCCTTGTCGCGCGTGTTTATTCCCGAATGCGTGTTCAATTCGCACACATGACTAAAGGGCTACTTTCCTGTCGCGCATGTTTACGCCCGCAATCGCTCCCACATGCTCTTAAGAATTAAATCGCTACAGTCCCTTCGCGATGTGTGTTCATGTGCGTACGAAATGACACGATGCGCGTGCGGGTTTAATACGCGCGACAGGAACACAAATTCCTGAAATTAAAATCTTATTTGTTGGTACTTGAAAGCTAATATACAATTTGCATCGATAATTAAGTTAAAATTTCCCATATATAAGGTGCATATTTAAAAGATTGCGGCCGCCCTCACTTGTGGAAGCCTACACTCAACCCTTGGAAGAAGTAAGACAAACTAGTGTGCCGTCATGTTTCCCAACCGACCGCGCCCTAACGCAACATGGTGTCAGCCTCATAGGTTGCTCCTTTCACTCGCGGAAGCTGCCTACATTCAACCCTTGGCTTCTTCGCAATCTAGCATTCCTCTCGAGCTATCTCTGATCGTGATCGCTGTACAAAATATCATAGTGGTTGCACGGAAGGTGATTCTAAAACGATTTGTGGTAACAACAAAATTGTCGTTATAGGTCTCAACGTTTTATGTCTAAACTGTAATACATACAAATAAAATTGAAGTGACTGACTGTGAGGGGTTTGTATCCTTTAAGAATGGCATTCATTTATTGTGAAGTTATTGAAGTACATAATGAACTTTGTATTTTGTTTTCTTATAACATGCCAAATGATTGTAAGGCTTAAATAAAACATATTGAGAAACTCAAGTTATTAATCCTTTAAAAATACAAATTAGATAAACGAAGTCACGGGTACGGCTAGTTTTGTGTAAAATCGATGTTTTCACTTGGTATGTGGAAGGAGCTAAACAACGGACATACATTAAGAAGCTAAGTGCAAACACTATCGCGATATAAGCAATTCTACAAATGTTATGTAAATGTAATGTCAAAGGACTTGTATTTTGATAATCCTGAAGAAGCATACATTGGGCTTGTGTAGATCGTAAGCAATTTAGAAAGTTAAACGCTATTAAGTTAACTACGACTAGAGATGGGTGACCGCTAGTGGCTAAATTGAAAGCACGCATTCTAAAGCACGCTTGCGTGCTTTAGAGGGCACGTGAAATCGTTGTTTAATGTTGTTCGAACTCTTATCCTTAATCGAACTCAAAGTACCATCAAAGCGTTCTAGATATGTCAAACCATTATTTAATGTTCCTCGAGTAAGAACCAATTATACACAAAATTTAATTCTCTACCGTGTTATCGATACCTACAACAAACAGTACTCAAATTTAGACCTCTTCTGTTAAAATAAAACCTGATCAAAAAACGCATTAAAAATGCACCTCTCGGAACAGTAATAATTACATCCATTTACATGCTCACACTCACTCACGCACGCACACACGCGCACAAACACATACATATATTCAATAGTTTATTATACAAGTTTAAATTCAATTTTTTCAATTGTTATTAGAGTAATCCATTTTTTGGCCTTATTTTAAGTTATAAATTGTATTGTATTGTT
>DWRA01001406.1:0-17182 GCA_018250295.1 Spathilepia clonius
ACTATGGCCTAACCACTCTCACTCTGAGAGGAGACCCGTGCCCAGCAGTGGGACAGTAATAGGTTGACGATGATAATAATTATATATAAATAATAATTTTTTGTAACTATAATCTCTGGACACATACACCATACATGTACCTCTTCAATTTCTTCAAAACAAATTCACCTCTTTCCTCACACATTTACTCACAACCCTGCAACCTTCCAGCATATTCATTCAAAATCACTAAATGTATTTCAATTGGGGGATTTGGAAAATATCGGCAGGTATTCGGGATTGGTAGGGCGGCCTCTTCAAATATGCAGATATTCGCTGAACGCTGAAAGGAATTTTTGATTAAGCCCGCAGCTCCCAGGACCTAGAATTCAGCTCGTTGTTTTAAACTGATTTCGCAACGAACTCCGTACCTACTGATTTGGTAATTTTGAAGATTACACTAACTGTGTGAAATATACCTAATTTATTTTTAAAATGTCAATGTTGTAGATATTATTGTAAAACTGAATACCAAGTAATGTAAAGATGTGTTAAGTTATAGATACTGAACAAAGTTAAAACGTGCAAGACACATTCAATTATAGATAAATCAATAAATAACAGTTATGCCTGTCATTTTAAAATAACTATTTTTTAACCTCACAGTTTTAATTTAGTTTATCGTTTGTATGTGTAGAACTTAACATTTTTCAAAATTTTCCAAGATGTGTCATTTTGAAATTTAATCCTGATATATAAATAAAAAAATCGTCAAAATGGCGGCGTTACTTTAACGCGGAAAAGTCGCGCAAGAAAACTAGTCCAGAATAATTCCATTCTGTCTGGATCCACTCTTAAACCAGCTTTCAGACTGACACTTGCATTCTGCGAGTAAGTGAGAAATGGTGCAATTTGCAGTTAAACTCGGAAATCGTTCATGCTCACAGCGCGGTTATTTCCACTCTTATATTAAGCTCCCTGTTCTATAAGATAAATGACTTCCTTTTTTGACGTATAATTACACTGTATTCTTACTACCGAAGCAAAAAAAAATGGCGTTATTTATAAGCTTAAAGCTTTCTCTGACTTGCTTTTGCAATTTAGACTACAAAGGTGAACCCTATATTTTTATTGCGTACATATTTTGTTTCCACAAGTTCATCAGCTCGCAACGCAATTTATGTAAATGGTTCTTCAAAATCATAACATGTAAATATATTACCATACATTATTGTAAATCTTAGTTTCTATAAAATAAATATCTAACCAATCAATTTTTTTTCACATCACAAAAAATTAAGTTTTTAAGTTTAAGTTTTCGTTGAATATAGGTAGGTAAAATATATTACAGATTTATAGTTTATATATTACGCTACAAAGTTAAGGGCTAAAGTGATTTAGATTATATTAATTAGAATGGATTATAATTATTGCACGTATATTTTACTTGTATGTAGTATACAAACCGCTTCATATATACCTATTTACTTTACTAGTGTAGAAAAACCTTTGTTTATTGAATTAGAGACTGGTAAATGTACCAGAAGTCCCAACACTAAATTCCAAATAATTCCATAATCTTTCCTAAAGTAATATTAGTTTAGTTAGTATGTGTAAGTATTTAGGTACAAATGCATAATTACAAAGATTTTTTATTAACTTTTGAATACGAGTATTACCTAACTAATTCTAAACCAAGCCCTAAGCTCAAAGTGCTCTCATTATCTAAACCATCAAAAGGGATTCCTGCAGGCTTATAAAGCTTAGGGAAATCCTAAGTACCTTTAGAATTTGGTAAAGAGTCATTCTTGGAACAAATTTGCTAAATTTGGGATTACATGGTATTACTCTCCTACTTTGAATACATAAGCACAGAATGGATACTGCGACTCACAAACGTCATTGAGTCAGATTAGTACTAATGTTGATGACCACTAATAAGTCATTTTCATTAAGTTTTTCGGATTAGGCGAAAACATGATTATTTTGTTCTTAAATACCATGCCCAGGGGGAACTCTGATTCTAAATTGACATTTGGTCGGTAGTCTAATTAAACCATGAAAAGTAGTACCTATCTAATAACTCAGGCGCTGCTAAGTAATTATCATAAAGAAGAATTTCAGCCATAAGACTATGATAACAACTCTTTGTTGAATATTCCTTTGTTATAAGCTTGTTTTAAAGCAATCACGGAGCTGTCCTCATTAATCTATGTCAGCAGCCGGCGATCAGCAATGAGTTTCAGATTTTATTAACAGAGTCCTCATTTTACGTCGAAGATTTTGATGTATGTTGGCGTCCACAATATACTTGTATATATTTATTTTCAATATAGGCAATATTAATATAAGCAGATACAATAATTCATATGATATGTAATAGATAAATGCCCAACAGTGGTCTCCACACCACAGCTGTCTCGTAGTAAAATTGTATTTACTTTGACCTGTCTTCCGTGCACCGGATTTCCGGTTCGATGCCCCTTTAGACCGGTACTACAATTATAATTTTAAGAATTTATATTTGGTTGTTAATATATTAGTTTCTGTGCATATGGTTGGCTGTAAGTGAGTTTATTTACTTATAATTTCACGCTTCTCTTTATACTTTTGTGAATTTTCCGTCGAGTTTATATAGTCAATTATTGGCAACTAAAATAAAGCCAGACATTCTCAAATAAACCATAAAACTACACAACGCAGTGAGAGACTTCCATTACAAAATAAAATATATTAAAATTCAAAATTACTTACTTACTTATTACCAAATACATGAAAATTCACGAGAATCCTTATTAATCATTTCATTAGAGAAAAGAAAATCAACAGCATCCTTGTAATTGTAAATGCTACCGTGCTACTACTTTTATATCTACTCGTATAATTATTTTTGCAAGCCACCATCCTCATCCCAGCGCAATGTGTAGTACAATACTTTGCACGTAAAAACCTATAAATCTTTGATATGTGTGCCCGGTAGGGTAGCTGGAAAAATACATATAAGTGTTATCGACAGTATCAATTCTTGATTAATAACTACGGAAATAAATGGACTACCTGAAAATGGAATTATCTAAAATCCTAAGTAGGTATACATATTTATGTAATAAGCATAATTTTAGGCTGCGAAAGCCACCGAGAGCTTATCGATATCAGTATCGTTGAAATTTCCGAATTAAGTATGTATTATTGATACTATCAACCGTATGTAGAAGTTAGGAAGGTAGTATCGATATGATTGGCAGAATAAGTTAGGAATTACCGACGTATCGAGTAGTCAATTTTTCTCCTCCACCACAGTTAAAGCAGAATAGACGCAACTTGCTACAACATCGCTATCGGGTGCAGTAAATCCAGTAACTGCATACTGTCAACGCTGACATAATTCACTTTGAGTATGAATGTGTATAGAGAGAAATCTACTGTTACCTTTTTTTTACGATGAAGTAGCAAATGAGCATGCAGTCCACCTGATGGTAAGTGTCAACTGCCGCCCAAGGACATTTGTGATCCACCTCAGATAAGACCAGAATCCCGAAGTCGACCACAGATGCGTTGCTACCCCTAAGAACTAAGTTGGAATGCCTCGTTAAGTTTATCTCCCTTACCACACCCTTCAACCCAGAAGACGGCAGCGCTTAACACTGCTTGTATTAGGCAGAAATAAGTGTGTTGGTGGTGCCGCCGGAGTCGAATTACAAAGGGTTCTACCACCTTTAACATTGTTCTCAGTAAGCCTAAATAATACTAAAAAATAAAGTTGTTATCGATACGTGTCTGTTGACGATGATTATTGTGAAATAATGGAAAAAGTAAACGTGTTCAGTTGGTAATAGAATATTAAGATTTCAACTTCAAAATACGATAGACTGAATGCTCCTCTAGATAACGCGATATACATATATTTACAACTCAACGAACACGTATAGAAACAAGAATACAAAATTAAAAAACAATCAAAATCTGATATGTAAGGTTGAAAAGAAAAATCTAATAATCAAATGTATATTATAACAGAATTAGATAGAGAAATTAGGTCAAGTCCGTGTAAAAGAAACTGTAATCATTGATGTAACTGCACAAATCTTAATTTTAGTTTACGAGTATTTCGTAATTAATGGAACTGTAGAACATTACATTTTCGGACTAGCAATAATTTACATTAGACATTGTAAACTCGGAAGTTCACGTTGCGTTAACATTTGGTAGATACTTTTTCAGGCGCTACCTTCTTCGTAATCATAGGAACGAAATGGTCGAAACAGTTCATATAATTATCTGCTGCTGCTCGTATATCTGAACTCCGGGAAAGTAATGACATCACGCAGTATTAAGTACCTGCGATATCGTGAATGTTATATATGTATATCAATTATTCGGACAGCAGCACAAAAACATAATGAGAAAAACTACACGTGTGGTAGCGTATCGTCTAAACACTTCTCACTCTGGGACGAGATACATGCCAACCAAGTGAACAGTAGTGGGTTAGCGACGACAGAGTTCATAGAATACTCACTTGCAAATAAGCGACTACATAACATAACAACTAACATTTTAAGGACGACTCACTCGATTCACAAAGTGTACTTATGCCAACCGGTTATTAGTCCATCACCATGCCGCCCATGGACACCTATGATCAACCACTGATTAGATTAGAATTTATTAATTTATGAAATATCTTATACCAGCAGTGTCCCGCGATTTCATCCGCGCTAAAAATATAGGTGCTAAGGTGACTTGCAATCTGTTGACAATTATATAATATTATTTCAAAGGACACACAGGTGAAATTGGCGCATTTACATACATACAAAACATATTAAGTTAAACTATTAAATTAAACTGCAAGTTTTCCATTGAGAATGTGAAAAGTTTGCTTAACTTAAGTAGAAACTGTACCTACTTCCTTCTCTAAAACTTCCTGTTCCAAATGAAAGGGAAACGTTATCCTGTAAAATTATAGGACATAAAGGTAATCACAAGTAAACATTCCACATAATCCAGTGTCAGTCCTAGGGCATCAGGTACCTTTTGAATGTTTCCCCCTCGAAACCAAAAAAAGACGACAATGAAAAAAATATCTTAAATATCTGTAGTCTGTCATCCAGCACTAGGCGAGCGAGCAACTAATTAGTAACCAGTACTCAGACGTAAGACACTGAAGAGTTTATTAATTTGCCACGAAAAGTCACTGTGCCCAATCTTCTACTATAGATGGACTATAGACTATAGACCCAGCTGAAGTTAGGTTTTTACTGTAAAATATTTCATAACAAAGAAAATAAATCGGTTCGAGCCCCGTCCAGCTAGAAGTCTAAATGATTACTTAATATCAATTGTAGTTCTGGGTCTGTGTGTTTGTGTCTTCGTATGTGTCTATGCCATCCATTATTATTAATATTATAGGATTTTCATCATAGTTAGTATGTAATAAATTCATTAATGATTAATATTTGATTGTCTATTAAGCCCACGTAAACGTAATATTTCTTTCATTCATAATTCAATAAAAATAGTTATTGTGGCCTATTTGTAAAAGATAGACACATGCTATCATGGAGTTTTACGTATAACGTTTTATGATAAACAATACTTTCATACATAGTTTCCACGTAAATGTTATCAATTCCACAGTGTTAGCCAAAATAGGTAGCCCGTGAATTATCGTTTTTCAATTTAATCAATATTTGTTAGTTACTATGGGCGAAATATACAAAAGTTATATTTATAAAATGTTTTCAACGCAAAAATCTATCTAGAAGCAAAAACTACATCAAAATTAGTTCAGTGTTATTGATATAATCTTTGGCTAACATTAAAAACCACTTTAAAAAAACTCCAGCGTGTATCGGACTCGATAGTTAAAAAAGATAGATCAATTGGGTATTTATATTGGAATTATATTCAAATTTGACGGAGTTTCAAACAAACTTTCATCCGTTTTTTTAATTTCTTAGGGGCTGATTTTCCAAAAACGCTGAAATAGATGTGTTATTATTTGTAACTATTAAACTAAATACAACTATTCAGTTCTTTAAAATTTACGATGTTTCATACAAACGTTCAACCCCCTCTTAACACCCATTGGGGTGAAATATTAAAGACGCTTTTATACACTCACAGTCCCACAGTAAGATTAGGGAATCCTGTGTCGTGGATGCCATGGACACACACAAAGACGAATACACAAACACCCAGACCCACAACAGAAATCTAAATTCATCATTCTGTCTGACCGGGGATCGGACCCGGAACCCACTGCGTGTCAGACCGGTATGGTGACCGCTCCGCCACGCGGTTCGTCATATTTATTTAAAAAATCGCTTCTTAGGCTTGTGTAATGAAAGGAACCCACTGATCGAATTTCATGTTTCTAGCGTCAGCAGTTTAGGCTCTGTGATGACGAGTCAGTCACTCAGGACAAACGATTTTATTTAAGAGATTTTCCACAAAAATGCAAATTAGTGTTATTAACCATAAACTAACAAACTTAACATTAATCGTGCCTTGTATATTTACTATTTAATTTAATATTAACACTCATTTGGCAAGTAAATAATTAGATAAAACAAATGTATATATGTATATAGTACCTATAATATAGGTAACTATGCAGAAATTTTTCATATAAAAAACAAAAGAGTATTAAGCGTAATAGTTTATTTTGTCGAGGATTCACGAGGGAAAATCAAAAATATATAACACGTAAAAATTTTCATCGCCCACGCTGAGCTGTTTTCAATGGGCCATTAGTCAGAAACTGCCATTTGGCGACCGAGCTGGATTATCGTGAGTTGATGAGTGAGAAATAAAAGTGAAATATCTGCCTGTAATTTTGAACGAAAAAAAATACAAAAATAAAGGAGTATCTGGGGAATATAGGCGATATTTGACGGCCCCCCTTACTACCCGATTTTATAATTCATCCAAATTAATAATCAAAAAAATCCAATGTAAGTAACTCTGCTAACATCTGAAATTTAATATATCAGTATTATTAAAAAAAAAGGCTTAACCAACTGTTAGTACACTTTATTTAGTATAGTTTACTCCATAATTAACAATTTGGTTTTACTAAAGGTCGCTTATTATTATATAGGTATAATTACTACACTACTACGTGAATGTATTGAATGACTTATTTGTTAATGGTAAGCATAAGTTGAAAGGCCTCGGATAAATATATCTACCTTACAAAACCCTTCCAAACCAGAATACTGCAGAGCTTAACACTGTTATCGTTAGGCATAAAAGGTGTGGCAGAAGTTCTGCTGCCGGAGTCGAACAACAAGAGATATTTTTGTTCGACTCGACTTGAACTTTGCGATATTGAAATAACTACCTTTTAGTAATACCATATAAAAGTAGTTGCCAAACTATCGATAGTTCCGCAATCGATAGTTTTAATCTAAAAAAGCCCATGCAATCGATATAACCATCCATAGCATCGATTCCATCGATACTATCGATTCCATCGATAGCTTAGAAGAATACCATACAATCGGCCAAGTGCAATACTATCGACAGTATCGCATTTCCCAAGCAGAAAAGTATCGATCTATAGTATCGATACTATTGAATTTCTAGGAAATGATAGTATCGACAGTATCGATCCCATCGAGTTTTTTGAACTATCGATTGTATGTTAATTTAACCTGCAGCTATTACATTTTTCTTCCATAGATTCCGTAAATGATTATCTGTTTCAAAACAATTTTGCAAAAAAACTATAAAACAAACTTATTGTTAATTTTAATACATTAAAAACGAGAAACATACGACCACTTTAATCAAGAAAAGATATAACTTTCATATATTTTAATTTTCATCTAATTTTGTAGTTTTGTATAAAATTATGAATTATAAAATATTTCGTAAATTCTCTGTTTTTGCCACTTTTCTTCGAAATATGGCTATTTTAATCATTTTTTACGCAACGCACGTCATTTAATCTTCAATAACGCCTGATAAATATATCAAATTTACCAATAATTGCAAAAGATAACGTAATAAAACACTTAGTGTCCAAATTGGACACCCAGCATAAAAAAAAACAGCTTCATTTGAATTATTCACTAATTCAAATTAGTATTATTTTTTAATAGTTGTTCTATTTCAGTGTAAACATGTTATAGATTTAGGTATATTAAAAAAATTGAAACTTTTAATAGTGAAGGATAAATTTTATATACCTGTCTTTATAACACACTGAAAATTGCATTGAAAAGAGGAGTTTTGATATTACACTACTCTACAACAAAACTCCACATATAACAAAAATTGGAGTTGCATACTCCTACGTTAAACCTTTTTAAAAATATATTTTACTTTGCTAGAACTCTAATATCAAAGATTAAAGCTTTTTGTTACAAAACAATGTCAACAAAGCATCGAATAATGTTGATAAAAGATCAGTAACTCTAACTCGAAATAGTCGAATACGCGAATGCAAAGCGTCATTACGTCATGTCTGTCTGTTGCCTCCCATTGGTCATAAGTAAACGTTATGTAAAGACAGCCAATAGGCGTTAGCCATTTTCTTGTATGGGTTCCACGTAAACGAAAACAGTCAGTGTGGTTTTGACAATGAAAACGAATTCTTGTCTTGAGAATGAAACTGTCATTCAGATGACTGTGCGTGCAGTGTATCCGCCTTAAAATTAACTGTGTGGTGAACAAAAGTAAGTAAAGTTCTAAAACATTATTTACATTATTGTATCAAGCCGAAATTGCGAACGTAGCATGCCATAGTTCGAAGGTTTTTATATACTTTGTCAATTCCCAAGTTGACGTCATTGTTTTCCACCACAAAACAAGAATATCCTTACTATATATTAGTTATTTTGTATTTTTTGCCGATAAACTTTGAGTTTTTTTGATAATCGCAAGATAAACCCATTTGAATTTTAAATGTACAGGTGTATTTTATTGAGATATTATTCAATCCGATCATATTATTTCAAACAAGTACGTCCGGATGAACGGAGTCTTAAATAACTATTTTATAACAATAGACAGCCGTCTGGCCATTGCCCCACTTCGTTGTATGTCAAGAGGCTATGATACTATGTATGATTTCGGTTCCTTGTCAATTGCCACACATGCTTAATTGGAGCAGTTACCAAATTGTGTCAACTCCTTGCGATGAATAACGCCCTAATTGATGCCGCAGGTACAAAGATATATTTGTGAGAATATACAAAATTATCGCACCTATACATATTTTCTGTATTTCATGATAACACTGATAAGATAGTGTGTACTAGATAGCTGTAACTCTAAATCCTTAATACCTTTTGAGTGTATATTCTTAACTTTAACTTTACAATTGTTTTAGGTAACAGGGTTCCACCATGACGGCCCAAGTGCAAGCGTTGTACGATTTTACTGGTGAGGCTGGAACTACTGAAATGTCCATAACAAGTGGGGAAATTCTTACTCTCATAAATACTGAAATTGGTGAAGGATGGTGGGAAGGAAAAAACTCTAAAGGGGAAACAGGATTATTCCCAGCAGCTTATGTGAGAAAACTTACCCCTGAAGAATCTGCACCTTCAAAAATGGCGCCAGCAGCTCCAAGGTATGACCAGGCTGCAGATGACTGGGGTGATCAACAATATAGTGCCGGAGACAACAATTATCAGCGCACAGCTTCCCATGATGATGGCTGGGATGATGATTGGGATGACGACACATATTCAGAAATAGGTCCTGGACCTCAACAGAGCAAGGCACACTATAGCCAACAACAACCGCTTACACCTCTACCTGGCATGCCTATCAATGATTACAATCAACATATTGACGACACAGTATCAAACTTTGGATCTGTGGGAACTGTACGAAAGAACAAATTTGCTCCATCGTCAAAAGTGAGTGGAGAGAGCTATCTATTAGGCACTCTAAATGTAGATGTCCCAGAATCTGATAAGGTTTATATAGTACAAGGTGAGGATGGATTTGTATGGTCTCCTATATCACAGCCATATAATGTGACCGTAGCATCTCCAAAGAAAGAGTCTAAATTTAAAGGAATTAAAAGCTTCATCGCCTATCAGCTGACACCATCATTCAATAACATACAGGTGTCCAGACGATACAAACATTTTGACTGGTTACATGAAAGACTACAAGAGAAATTTTCTCTCATTCCTATACCACCTCTGCCAGATAAGCAGATCTCTGGCCGATATGATGAGCAGTTAATTGAACGCAGACGAGTTCAATTACAGGAATTTGTGGATTGGATGTGTAAGCATCCTGTTCTATCAAAATGTGAGGTATGGCAGCACTTCCTCACATGTACTGATGAAAAACGTTGGAAAGCTGGCAAGCGTCAAGCTGAAAGAGACAACCTTTTGGGATTAAATTATTGTATATCATTAGTTGTACCTGAAAAAGCTTTATTACAATCGCAACTCGACCACATCACTGAACAATGTCACACTTTCATAGGCAGCATGGACACTTCTGTGAAATCTGTCACAAATATGTGTTTAGCACAAACAAAGAGGTTCCAAGGGCCCTACAAGGCGGATTGTCAGAAAACCGGGGAGGCATTCTACAATCTTGGAAATGCACTAAGTTTGGATGAAGGCACAATAGTATCAACATCAAAATTGACTTCTGCCATTAAGATGACAGGAGGTGCTTATATTGAGATTGGTAGAATGTATGAGGATCAGCCAAAATATGATTGGGAACCCTTAGGTGATAAATTCCACTTATACAAAGGCATAGTCGGATCATTCCCTGATGCGCTAGCCAATCATAAGGGTGCAATCCAAAAGAAAAGGGAATGTGAAAGACTGAGAGCTGAAAATAAAATGGAGGTAGCTCAGTTAAATGAGGTGCTGAGAAGAACAGATGTTATATCTTATGCCCTACTTGCCGAAATCAACCATTTTAAATCTGAAAGGACCGTTGACTTAAAATTAACAATGCAAAAATTTCTAAGGCAACAGATCACATTTTATAAGAAAATAGTGGAGAAGTTAGAAGTGACACTTCACCAGTATGATGAGTAGTCATACCAATTATGACCATATATGATAAAGTGGAAATGCCAATGTGAACATACACCGAGCATATTTTATTGTATAAACCATCTGAGTAAATTATTGAGATGGACTGTGGAATTACGTTTTATCTATATATAAAATAATTTGTATTCTTATTTGTAGTAATGTGTATAATCCAAAGGATTCGTAGGACATTGATAATGTATGAATTTATAATGTGATGAAAATAAGGACTGAATGTAATCATTATTGTACACGATGCTGCTTAATTTTTTTAGAAACTATACTATGTATAAAATTGCATTCTTGCATCTTTGTGAATCATTATTTTTTACTATTATACATTTTTATGTTAAATTATACTAACTAAATGTGGGTCAATTATTTTCTGACACATGTAAGATTTTAGTATAGTTGTTGTAATATTCCATTTTTTTTATAATTAAGTTTCTGAGTTGCTAATAAAATAATGTACATTGTTATTCATAGTTTCCTTCAAATTGATTAATTCCGTACATTCTGGAAATTATTTGTCTTGTAAGTATATGTACATAACCTCAGTATTGAATTTTTAGAGGAAATTTTTTTACCAATGAAACCAATTGTTTATTTTTCAGGATTTCTCACAACTCCAAATGAATTTAAAGAAGTAATATACATGCAGGTGAATGTAAAAGCACTACAATCGCTTATACAGTGTCCAGAATGACAGAAGAAAAGAAAAAGGACTTGAGTGCACTTCTAGCAAAGAAGAAAAAAGTAAAACCAAGGAAATCCAGAGATGCAGACTGTTGCAGTGTCAATTTTTTAAAATGTGTTCTCCATATATTCAATGTTGTTTTTCTGGTAAGAATAACTTACTTTCTTCAATAAATAAGTAAGGATACTCACACTCATGAGTTTGACATTTCTGTTATTCAGTTGGTTTTGATGAGGTAAAAATTATTATTACCAGCTATGTTTATTTGACTATTGTGGGCATGGCCTCTCTGGATCAATAATCAATGAAGATCTTAATGATATTTTTATGCTTTGGCTGATATTTATTTATTTGGCTTTTAAACAAAACGACACATTCACCAAATTCAATTTTTGAAGTAACAACCAACACAAATCTTATGTATGTACAAAAATAGATTACACTATCTTTACTAAATAATGACTAAAGCCAAGGTCGTGAGGTAGGTAGAACTCATCGGGCAACTGATTGTTAATAATTTATTTGTATGTTATTCATTTAAAAGATTATAATTATATCGTAAATATTTGGATTATGTTGAACTTTCTTCAGCAAGAATCAGCTAGTCATGTCGCCGGCAGTTGATACGGAGGGGAGCAGTTGATATACACGGTAGGGTTTTTGTATTTTTGGGAGGAGGAAAGGATCATTTGCTCCCCTTGGTGACACCAAACTACAAATCCAATGTGTGAAATGTTTTTTAATATAGGGGAGCATTTACCACCCTCCTTTGCCTCCCTGGCGTCGCACTTGGTAATATTGTTGGAAAGAACATGAATTATTATTAAGCGGAAGTATTCTTGAGAATAAAAATACAAAAAGTTTAACACTCCATTCATTTATATAAGTATTCAAGACAAAAAGAAGGAATGCCTACTATAAATTATTGGATATTGAGCTCCCCGATTGCTACTCCGTTTAGTATATTGAAATTGTAATATGACCTACTCCTGGAACAGCATCCTAGAAAAAGCAATTTTTTCAAAGTACATGACAATTAATTGCGACTTTAACCCTTTATATTCGAGAATGTATCCATACTCAAAAGTGAGACTATTCGTTTTGAAAATTATCATTTCTTACAATAGACTGTTTCGATAAATATTTGACTAGTTATACGTAATATATAAATAATGATATTTGCAAAAAAATCGTATATCAGTTTGCAGGTGTGGGTGTATTAGTAGTGGGCGCGTGGACGATCGCTCCGCGGCCCCGCTTCGCCCCCCTGCTGCCCCCCCCCACGTCCCCCGCCATAGCGTACTTGCTGGTCGTCGCGGGCGCGCTGGGGGTGCCGCTCAGCGCTCTCGGCTGCTGTGGACTGAAGACGGAGAACAGAACGAGTTTACTATGTGTGAGTACACTACACACAACCTTTTCTTGAATTAACAAAACATTACTGACTAATAAATGAGGCGAGCATTTTAGCCCCCAGGAGTCGCAATCGTGATCGGCTTCTGCAGAACTCCTGTTATATGTGTTGGTTACAGATGTCCATGGGCAGTAGTGACCACTTATGAGACACTAACCATCACTTGGACACAAATTTTATATTCGTTATTTTAATTACGATTAATCGAAACAAAAAACAAGAAGTTTTTTTTACCGTTTATAAACAACACTAGGGGTTTTTTAATTAGTAATTTTCCTGATTAGTTGAATGATATAAGATTCCTCATCAGTTGCACCTATAATATCTCTCAAATTAATGCCTAGTACCCATCCCAATATAACTAATCAGCAGTGCGTATTAACCATGCGTTATAAAATTAAAAATATGGTTACAAATATGTAAATGCTGTAGTAAGTAGTCAACTACTGCAAAGAATTACACAAAAAGTTTGTTTCAAATCTAAGTAATGCAATCTATGACTCCTTTGTGAATACGAATTCTAACCGACTTCATCCTACAACTTAAAGACGCTTTCTACACTCACAGCCCCCCACTAGAATTCCCTGTGTCGTGGGAAATATAAACACAAACAAAAACGAATACACAAACACCCAGACCCAGAACAAAAATCTAAATTGATTATCTAGAATTCTGACTGGCCGGGAATCGAACCCGGAACCCATTGCGTGTCAGAACGGTATGGTGACTATACCGCCAAGCGGGTTGTCCGAACAACTACAATCCTATTTCTATCTCAACGTAATTGTTACGATCTAATTTAGTGTATTTCTGTACCTAGCAGGGTATGTTATAAACTCGTTTAATAAGGCAATTAATGGTGTCTATTTAGGGACATATCTGTTATATTTGATACATAAGTATTCTCTATGAACCGCAATGATTCCTAGAACAGGTTATCTTTTCTATTTCAGTAATACCAGAAAACAATAACATGAAGTATGCAAATTCGTAGTAATAAGCATTGGCACGCGAATCCAAATGAGGTTAATTAAATTGACCTTTAAATAAGTAGTTGCTGATTCCCGAGATAAAAGTAGGAATTTAAAAATACCATCAGTACGGCATCCAAAGCTGTTGTACATATTGTATAAGCTATTATTGTACTTTTAAATGTATTCTAGTGGCACAGTGGCTTCCCTTTTTATTATTAGTAATTAATTATTTATTTTCTAAATATAAAATTGTTTATCAGTTTTTATGGCGGTCACGTTTTTATCTTGTCTTACAATACAAATTATAGTACGGTAAGGTTATATTATGGATGCAAATTGCAAAGTACAATAAAATTATTCTCATGTCTGAACCATTTTATAGATATAAAAAGGATATCAAGTTTAATAAAGTAACTGTGCTCCGCGATTTCACACGTGGTCAAAAATATGTGACATAATAACCTCTACATTTTCTACATTTTAACGAAAAGTGGCGTTCACCCCTATTTGTTACAAATACAAGTATATGTCAGGAGAGGCTAAACTGTGGCTCGCGAGCCACTATACTATAATAACTATATAATAATTTATAACTATATAATATATAATTTATATTTATAACTATATAACTACTTTTATTTTATAAAATGTCATTATATATAATATATAAAGGTCCGCGCGAAAAAATTAAAAACCAGGAAATCTATGGCGTGCGTCCCATTTTGCTGAAAATGTTAAATGTATAATATAAAACAATCGCTCATATGTGTGTTATATGACATGTTTTCAACACGGGTGAATCTGCGGGGCGCAGCTCGTTAGAGATAAAGATATTAAGCTAACATTTAAATTAACAACACGGTAATACGTTTTCCAGTACACGTATTTCCTGCTATTCACGTTCATACTGGAGGCGGGCGCGGGCGGGCTGGCATACTACTACGAGGTGGCCGTGGAGCACGAGCTGCGCGCCGAGCTCAATCACACGTTCCTTTCCAACTACGCGCTCGACACCGTCATCACCGACGCTGTGGACAACATGCAGACAGAGGTACCTATGCTTAAAATGTCGCTCTGGATGTCGGCGATTCATTTTCGTACCTTATATGTCTAATATAAGTAGATAAATAATTATCAAATTGATAAATATGGATAATAAATTTCTTAAGCCTTCTATTTATGGTGTACGATAAAGTGATTTTTAAATATTAATCTATTTTCATACTTTTTCTTTCATCGTTAAAATATTTGATATGATTAATTGCTGATAATATAACTCAGGATATGGTAAAACTGTTCATAGTTCAATGGCGGTGGCAACAATGTCACTCGATTTGCCTTAAAACAGCGGTATTTCGCAACTGTTTTTTTTTTAATTCGATGAGTACGGGAAGATTTGCGATGCGTGCCAACTTACCCGAATGTTACGATGAATCGACTGCAAAGAGCGGTGGCGACTTGTGGAGGCGGCAGCAGTGAATACGCTTCGCTCATCCCTTGTAACTTGTAACAAGTTGAAGCGACGTAACGCGTATTTGCTTTAAATATCTGCTTGGAAATAATTAGTTTTCTTAATTACCTCTTTAGTATCTAAAAGAAGTAGCTTTTTAAGGCAGAATAGAACGCAAATTAAAACGAGAGTGTATGATATTTATTACTACATTTTTTTTTTCAAATTTTCGTTCCTACTAGACAAGATTGCATGTTGAGACATTATATAACTAATAAAAAGTCATCGCATTTGTGTTTTGCTCGGCAATATTAATACAACTTAATAAATACGTAAGACGCCTGGATAAGTTATACATCCCTACTAACCGCTGCGCTGGTCGCGGTCGCATACCGCTGACGCCAAACGTGCCAACGTGTGCTTCTCCCATTATCACGTAAAAGCTTTTTTCCCGCTCTTACGCCACATTCCTCCAGGGTAGCGACGCATGTATGGCCGATCCTAGATAGTACTGTCGAGCTCGATTGCGGATGTCTACGAATGGCGTTGACCGTTTACCATCCGGCAAACTGCACTTTCGTTAGTTCAAAATTATTGACATCTACAAAAATGTTACCGTGCTACTATTTTGTAACCGCTACATATGTCGCGCAGTTCAAGTGCTGCGGCGCGGTGGCGTTCTCGCAGTGGCGCGGCAGCGTGTGGCACGCGCACGACCCGCGCCTGCTCGTGCCCGACTCGTGCTGCCGCTCGCCCGCGCCGAGCTGCGGCATGCGCGACCACCCCTCCAATATATACTACGACGTAACGTACACCTACATTGTTGTCACATACTTTACAGGAAGTCCGACCGGTGCCACTGGGAAGGTACCACCGCCACACTTAGTTTTAAGGTAAAGTAGTCGACTGGCTGGTCGCCTCGAATGTAACGAAATACCGGCCAGTCAGTTTCTCTGTCTTTTTGTCCTCAGGAGTAGTTCTAGGACTAATGCATCTGAGATTGAATTCACGTAGAACCCCTAAATGATTCAGATGAACTACATGCTCGTTTACTAACTTTACCCTTAGCGGCCACACGGGGTGTTTATTCACCTTTAGAAAAAGTAAAATACAAGGTTTTAAACTTTTTAAATGAATACAACAAACGACATCTATCGGTAGCAGACAAGTGTGAGCTGTGACTCGACTACATAGTTATAAAAAAAACGCACGGTGGCATTTCGAGCATTCGTTTTCTAAACCTGGGGTACCCAGATACCCCAGATGGCCGCAACCGTTGTTTACATCGAATACATATATTTTTTCGATCGACTTATTGTGGTGTGTATCGATGAAATAAAGGTAAGTTTTTGATTTGATAGTAATATCTTTTTTTCGTCTTATTTGTTACGATATCTAGTCTTTTTATGAGAAATATGTATTATTTATCGAACTTTAGGTTATGAAAATACATTAATTATTTTTTGATTTATTTATCGCAAAAACTATATTCATTAGATTACATTATTATTAGACGATATTTTAAAGGTGTAGTAGTTCGACTCCGGCAGCACCACCGCCGTATTTATTTCTGCCTAATAACAGCAGTGTTAAGCACTGCTGTCTTCTGGTTTGAAGGGTGTGGTAAGGGAGATAAACTTA
>DWRA01001407.1:0-17182 GCA_018250295.1 Spathilepia clonius
GGCACCCGCGACACAGGATTCCCTAATCCTACTGTGGGGCTGTGAGTGTATAAAGTGTCTTAATCATAGTATATCTACTTAATTAGAAGAATTTATTTAATATTGTTAACAGGCAAAAAAATATTTCAGTTTTAATCAATGCACGTGGAATTATTGAACCATTAACTTGTGGCAAAATTACAAAACCTATATAATAACGGCTTTATAAGCACGTAATCAATACAATTGAGGTTATAAGATATTAAATTAGTGTACGTTTTCTATTCAACAAGCTGATATCCACTCGATATAGAATTGTTGCATATAAAATTACGATGTCTCATTCCTATTCGCACCTCGCCTCCAATATTATACCTGCATTATTATTGGCTGATAAATAAAGTAATTTATAGTCAGCATACTTTATCGTGCCCGTCGCACATAATGTTCGAATTCGATAAATAGGCTCTCCACACACCAAGGCGAATCGTGATAATTTATTAAATCGTAGTTTACATAACGAACCAGTGGGACGAGTTGACGGGCCTATTCGAAATGCATAAAAGCCCACAAAAGTGAGTCGATGCGTTTGGAGAGGTACGGCGATACGGTACGAACGAATAAGAGATTCAAATGCTAATATATCACAAGGCGGCGGCGTAGCGTCATGCCGCTCATTGGCCACGCTATTTACATTAACATACATAACCGTGTACGCTCCGCCTACCGCGGTACGTCACGGCGCTTCCGAACGTTAATTACGAGTAATTAGAGGATCGTGACTGGGGTCGGGACGAGATCGATGCACACAAATATGCTCTAACCGCTTCATGCACGGTGCTACACATGTCGCATACTCGCGCTGTTAGACGTGTCTGTCTTTAATCTCGCCGACAAATTGAGAATTTACTGCCAACTATTACACCGTACGTGCAAATATTGTATAATTATTTCGACCTATAAGCTGTAATTAAGTCTAAAGTCAGCGACACTCTAATACTCTATCAATTTCACGAATCAATTTCTGTAACAAACTTAGTAAATTGATTGACACGTAAACCTACCCATATCAACATACCATTCTTGTTATCGTAACCTTTTACAAGCTTTTGTCTGTTCGCAAACCGGCAGTCATCGTTACTATAAATAAGATAATGTCTACCTAACTCGTTTTGTTACTTAGTATAATATGTCCTCTGCCAAAAGGTTGTCTGGAACAAATTGTTATTTGACGACACGATTATCTTTTGCGAAATAATGTATACATACTTAGTCACCTATTGATAACGCTTGCTTCTCTATTAAGCTGAATGACGATGATTAGGTAAACGAGAAAATCAAGAAACTCTTTGAGAACTGCTGCCGTACTCTTGAAGCTGACCTCATAGTGAAGTTAATGTACTTCTATTTCTCCCGTAAGGGCTGGTGCACGAGGCATTCAGCAACAAATCATAAGCAAACGGCGCGAGGCTCACGAATGCGCCAAATATGGCTCCCGGACGTCGATGGCCGATGGTTCAAAGGATTTATGTCGGTCCCTTTTGGCGCAAATTAGCGCGCGTCATGTAGGCGTGACCTAACAAATTTTCTTATCTGTTCCCCGTGGAATATTGCGAGTATTCTAATTCTGCGTTCATAAAAAAATATTACAGAAATATCATTACTTACAAACAAACCTAAAGACTAATTTACAAGAAAACACTTCTAAAGTATCTCCAAGGAATTTGAAGAATTGAAGGGCTAAGAAACAAAGTAGATATAAAGTAATCTTAAATCGCAACGCCAAGATAACATCCCCTAATGATGCCTAGAACAATGCAACAGCAATATAATCCATTAAACAGATTGCTCCGTTCATATCAAAGTCCACATCGAGATCTCGAGCAATCATTATCAACGTGCGAGGTCTATAGCCATAACATCAACATCAATCTTCTACACTCTAATGAAATGTAATACTGTGCGTGCACGATCATATCAGCAAACTGAATACCGGTACACCTGACACTCGCCGCCATACGTGACAATGCGCTGATGATACGAGCGCCCATCCATCATACTATTAAAATTATCCAATTTATTACCGCTCGACCGCGTCTTATTTTTGGAACAACTGTCAGTGACGCAATATGCACGGAACCCTGGTGAAAGGGCTCAAGAGAGCACTAGTTTCTTGGCCCTTTCCAAAACCTGTTCCCTTTATCACTTCGATGTATATTATCAGCAACTTTCAAGCAGGTTTCGCAGAAAAATATATGCATTAAACTACTTATTAAACAATCGTTACGTCAATTCCGCTGAGTTCATCTGATACTGAGTTTTTATTTCGGTTTTTGCAATAATTTACCTTCGGAGTCGGTTTATTAATTATTAATGTAAAAAGTGGACGTTTTCGTATCAATTGCTCCAGTTTCTGATGTCGCAAGCAAGTGGGCGTGCGTCGAAGGCGAGCGTAGGAGCTGACATCGATCAGATGGTCACCCCCGCCGACCGGTCGCGTCATTTCGCAATTTTGGTAGACGCTTAGCATACCTACCGACGTTTCTAGGATATTCATGACCAATTTTGATAGGAACATTATTCAGCTGATAAAGTTTGCAAGCAATCACGTTGTACAATAACCGTAAATAAACAAATGAAATACATGATACTGTCATCGTAATTTCACACAACATGATCATCTTCAATTTATCTTTACGCCCACGGGCCGGTTACAAATCTGTGTAGTTTAAACTTTAACCCTATGATATTTTCTAACAATTTGATAGTGTCTTTCAACAGGTTTCTAAGCAATACGTATCATATGTTCAAGTTGACCAATCAATGTCAAATTATTTTAAATAGCCAAGATTTTTAATAGTATCTTTTTTGTTGTTCCAGGTCGGTGGCGCACGAGCCCGATGAGCGCGTGCGCGGCGGCCGCCATGCGCGAAAAGCACGCGGCGCCGCGCCGCCTCGCCTCCCCGCCGTCTTCGCCGCTCGAGCGACACCCCAGCCCACTCGGCTCCCCGCGAGCGGACGAGCCCCTCGACCTCAGAGTCACGCACAAGCGCCCACCCAGGCTCGAAGATGAAAATTGCAACCTCATAGCGCCCTCTCCACCGCCTCACCCGACGCATCCCGCTCACCCGGCGCACCCGGCACTGCTCCAGTTCTGTCGGAGACTCCCGCTAGCGTTGCCCGCCTCGTTCGGCCGGTACCCATTCCTCCCGGCGGCGGCGGCGACCCTCCTGGCCCCCGGGGCGCCCCGACCCCCACCGGTACCTCCGAACCCCGGAGCTAACAGAGCGCGCGACCGATACACGTGCTCGTACTGTGGAAAGGCATTCCCTCGCAGTGCAAACCTGACGCGACATTTACGGACGCATACAGGCGAACAGCCCTACCGATGCAAATACTGTGAACGTTCCTTCTCAATATCGTCGAACCTACAGCGGCACGTGCGGAATATCCATAACAAGGAGCGGCCGTTCAGGTGTCGCCACTGCGACCGCTGCTTCGGACAGCAGACGAATCTCGACAGGCATCTAAAGAAACACGAGGCGGAGAACGGAGACGATGGCCGCCGGAGATCCCCGGAGGAGACATACTTCGAGGAGATTAGATCGTTCATGGGACGAGTGGCGCCAGCGCGCCGCGCCGCCGCCGCCGCCGCCAGCGCCGCGGATCACACCTGATAGTGGACTCGATCACAAGCATACACCGTTACAATAATCTGGTCGATATATCCAAATGACTCTCGTTTATAAATTAAACCGTACTATTTGATTTTGTGAGGTGTAACATTATCGAAATCTGCGACACGCCAATGATTATTTTATTTTTGTTTCTAAAACATTCATTATTGTTTTATATTTGTTTATTGTACGTTTTCCTTGTCTTTTAATAGTCCTATACAAAAATGTTCCCACTGAGTTCTATGTATTTGGCGGCGTTGAGTGATCAGGATGAAGTAATGGACATTCGAAGTAAGTTATGATCAATAGAAGTGATATCAAATCCCATGTACTTACTGTAAATATAAAATTGTTCAAAGTAGAGTAGTTAAAGCGCGTACCGAATTTTTTCACTACCGATAGGATTACACAAACTAGAATGTACGAATATATTCCTTGTGTATAAAAGTAGATAGGTATTAAATATGTTAAGTGTTCAGAGTGTTCGCTATATTAGAGTTATGATTTATCTATAAATAAGTATTGTATGGATGTAAGTAGTTTCTTTGTATTATTTGTAAATTTTGCTTTCATTGTATCGATGTTAAATAAATTAGTATTGTAGTCTGAGAGGAAACGCCGGTTACCAATAAACGTATAACTTGTTGCTTATTGAAGATATTATAAATATTTTTTATAAAATGTTAGAAAAGTTGTTTAAAAATGATCTGATCACTCTGAAGTTTATAAAGTGTGTTGCGTAAATTATTTAGTTTTGGGTTGAATTCGCTAAAGGATTTCTACTTCAGTGCGTTCAAGAGCCCTTATTGTTAAGTTTCAAAAGATTACGCAGATTAGAGATATAGCATTGTATTTTGATATTTTAAATAGTAAATTTTATAAAATAGTAGATATTTTAAAACATTGTATACAAAATGTAACGTTGTGTCCAAATCGATGTACTAAATTAAGGTGTACAAATCTGTGATTTTATTTATTACTTGGCTAAATTGGAACCGTTGATATTTTCAAATCTAACAGTTAAAGACGAAGTTTCTCAAAGAACTAAACTAAACGTTCCTTTAAGTATAGATAGATCTCTATTATTGTTACGAGTATAAAGTTTACCTAGAACATTTAGTACGTTCTTCCCTCGGAGTAACTATATAGTATAGAGTGAGACGTCTAGGGTACGAACAGTAGACACAAGTAAGAACACCGTTACTATGTGCCGTACCGTTACTATGTACCGTGTGAATCAAATACTTTCGTTGTTTTTGTTTTAATAACATGGCAATCATAACTAAATGTGCTGTGAAAAATAATATTCTTATACATTTCACAACTAAGCTAATCTTAAAAAGCTTTAGCACATCTGTCTACGATTCGTACCAATAAATTGACGGGAGCACTCTATTCTAATTATATTACGAGGATCTTCCTTTTACAAAATATTCGAAAATTTCTATTGTTAATTTTAAGACCTTGTTTCGTACCTAAAAACTTATTTAATAAGAATTTCGTAACTGCAAAATATTATATTAGATATTTTATTTCTTTGAAAATATACGCAGAGTCAATGTTACCTTAATATGAAAGAAACTTGTTTGCCATGCCTTAAGGTGCTATCAAATCGTAAACAATTTTTTTAAGTTTTTTTTTATTGTGACTATTTACATTTTACATTATGATTTTAGGCCAATATTACTACGGACCTCCTATAGCTGTATAGTTCTGTTTAAAAAACTTTTAAAAAATCTTTTTAAATAAGTAACCTACCTAATTTTTATTAAAAATCTTTGCAACAATCCCATAAAACTTAGAACATTACAGTTACTTTAGGGATTGATAAATCCAAAAGTAATAAAAAAACATCATTAAATGTTACGAATCATACTTTACTTATGTCAGTAAACACAAACACCACTTTTATCCGCACCAAAATTCACTAATTTCCGAGTCAAAAATTATTCTTACCAAAATTCACTTATTTCCAAATTAAATTTTATTTACTGCTTCCATAAAAATATAACAAATTTTACGATCTGATGGCACCTTAATTGTTTAGTATACTCGTACCAAATTAACTTTTGAACGTGTAAGAGATGCTATTTAACTTATCACTAGGATGTGTAAGAAATAGAGATTATTACGTTTGTCGTTTTGTACTTTTGATACCTATTAGTCGTTCAAAGGTCACCGATTACCTTGTCAATGAAATAAATAATTTTAAATTGATTTTTTTTTATTTTATTCTCAAGAACACCTTATTAATGTCGCCTGTGTACACCGCCGAGAACGGCGTTTATAACTCACTAGTAAGAAAATATAAAGAAATTTCGGTGATGATCATCGTTGGTACAAAAACAAAGTGCCTGGGCATACAGTACATCCTAATTTGACTTTTATTTTCGTTCGGTTAAGTTATAATTCTATTTCACGTAAAAATCCTTTGCCGTGCTGACCTTACAGTCAGTGCAGGTCCTAAGGGATCATTACTGGTAATTTTAGCCAAATTGTTTTTTTTCCATAAATGATATGCACAAATAAAATCAGTATGTAATACCTATACCTATAAGGTATGCAAAATATAAAAATGGTAATTGAAGTTATTTCTTTTGAGCACAGAATCTCATCATCACAATATTTACATACTCATTAAAATTACTATAACATTAACAATCAACAATATAATTGTTGGTCAAGTTAAGCCCAATAATTAAATAATAAATATACTTACCTTTTGCTCGTGAAAACGAGATGTCCTATAATCACTACGTTCTGGATGACATACCTACATACTTAACAGTAATATCAACGTACACATGAATGCACACACAAAATAGCAACATGAAATCACACAAAGAACAGTCACATAATTAAGTCACCACGACAGCAACGAAGGCGAATATCACGAATATCATACCTATACCTAATTAAACACAAATTAAAACTATTAACACTACCCGAACAAACGAAGCGTTACGACCATTTCGCAAAACGTACAAACATATACTGATGCAAATATGGCCGAACAAAATAACAAACGAAACAAGAGGGTAGATGATAAAAGTCGTTTCAAATACAAACTCATCAAATGAAAGCTATTTTAAAAACAATTGCTATCTATTATATTATTAGGAACATTGACGTCTTGTGATGCCATATGAATCTGACACGCTGAGAGTTCCAGGGTCGGCCCCTGTTTGGGAGACCGAGTGAGATCTTAATGATAAATAAACAAGTAAAGAAATAAGGATATAATTTTTAACTACCAAGCCTGGAAATCTGAATTACTACCAAAGAGCTCTAACATATAAATTATAGGATGGCGCATCGTCGCGCGTTGTGACGTCGTGTCGTGGAAATCTACGACGTGCGTCGTAAAAAATCACGACACAGTAATGCAATACGATATTATTTTCTCTTAGTGATTTCCATCGTTTATCAATATACTGTAACATATTCTTTTCATCGCCCGTGTGCCATCATATTGTCATCGTAGATATCCACGACACGACATCGTTTTACGATACGATAACGTGTCACGATGAGACGTCGTGTCGTATGTGTGTGTTTTACCCAGAGACCATTGATTCAACATAACGAGATCGAAAATTACATTCGAAAGCCATCAATAATAAACAAATGCATACCAATAACGGAATGGAATTAAAGAAAAGGTAATTTGAATTAAAGTAGTTCAACGAGTGGCCGCGGTGAGCCAGCGGCGCTGCTGTAGGTTCGGTTTACGATATGATTACACTTTATTATGGATAATTTGAAAGATGTTCCCGCCCAGAAGCCAATCTGGAACTACAAAACTTCTATGTTTAGTATCGCAATGCTGATTTCTACTAGCAGCAATAGGCAAGTGACATTTGAATGAGATGTTTTTGAATAATTTGTTGTAGAAAATGAGCATACAGTCCACTTGATGGTAAGTACCAATTGACGCTCATGCATCGTCATCGTCAACCCATTACTGTCCCACTGCTGGTCACGGGTCTCCTCTCTGAGTGAGAGGGATTAGGCCATAGTCCACCGCGCTGGCCAAGTGCGTATTTGTAGCAGCATTGGTAGCTTAGCAGTATGCGAGAGTAAAGATAAGCCATGCTATAGTCGCTTCTACGACAGGCGGAGGATACCGTAGCCCTTTTCTAACAGGGACAAAGCAATGATACGCTAGTGGTTGAATCAAGACCTTTCAATCGAGAGGTCGTAGGTTCAAACCCCAGGCACGCATCTCTGTTTCTTGGTCAGTTTTTCGTAGTTATGGGATTTTTGGAAATTATTTATTACTTGCTACAACGACGAAGTAAAGCATTGCGATGAAACTTACACACCAGCGAGTTTAAAAAAAAAGATCTCTTAGGTGTGTGAAGTCTACTATTTCGCAATTGGCCAGCACGGTGGTCTATTTCCTATCTATCTTACACTGAAAGGACACCCGTGCCCAGTTATGTGACTGTAATGGGTTGACGACGAAGAAATGCGAACATCTGAGTCCTACCATCTCTTATACCAACACACTTAACGCTTAACGTTTTCTTCACTCACAGCCCCACACTAGGATTCTCAGTGCAGTAGGTGTGGTGAACACATAAAGTCAAATACACAAACACCCAGACCCAGACCAAAAATTCAAATTCAGCGTTTAGTTATGTGTCTGATTGGGAATCGAACCCGAAACCTGACAAGGCGGTATGGTGACCACCACTTATACCGTATACCACTCATTAGTTAAACTTAGACTGCAAATGCACGGGTACTTTATTTATAAGATCGAACACCACGATGTGCCCAGAGGCGTGAGAGAACGTACTGTAACTTACAATGTGATTATAGTTTATTATCGTTAATTTCCAACCAATGAAACAGCTTAGCACAGTAGTGGCCATGTTTGAAATATTTAAGTCGAAACAAGATTAACAGCTGGAACCCCAGCGTATCGGATGCCTAATGTTACCTTACCACACTGCCAGTTTATTTTATATTACCAAGGTAAATTTATGTTACTCTAATTTACCTACTGTGAAAGTTTTTGAAATGCTGTAATGATATTGTATTATCTTAGGTATCCCGTAAATAAATACATTTGTTAAAATCTATCTAATTTAATACTTTTCAACGAGCAATTCTTGTATATATCAACGATCTCGGAAACGGCTTCAACGGGTTTGTTGAAATTTTGTATTCGGGAGGTTTCGGGGGCGATAAATCGATCTAGCTAGGTTTTATTTTCAGAAAATGTCGTTTTAACCGTATTTTCATTGAATAAAAACCTCCTACAATATCATTAGAATACGAAGCTAAATTTCGCCACCATTTACGAAGTTAGAAGAGCTCGGTCAAAATCGGGCGCCTTAAAATGCAGGAAACTCTGGTTCAAATCTCGGTCTGATTGTTTCTGTAGTTTTTCTCATTTTTTCGAGTTCCTTCTTTTTGTGAGAGAAACTTGCACTTGTGACCTTTTATTTCAAATAGTCGGTATTTTTGTTTTATTACTATTATGTCGGTAAGATCAAAATATATTATTCGTATTTCATCAGTAACTAATTTACATAGGCATATATAAGTAAACATGATTCCAACAAAAACACAGAGTTTTTTTAGTATACCGATCAAAACTCGGTCCTCCGGTACTTTTCTTATTAAAGTATACCATGTGAACAAAACATCTGACAGATATCCATAAAGTAATTGCGAATTTTTTAATTTGAATTTGAAGGTGTTAAAACCCTTTGTGGTTTAAATCCAACTGCGACACCGCCGCTCCTATAACTACAAAATAACAGCACTATTTAGCGCTGCTGCTTTCAAGCGTGTGTTAGGGGAGACATACATATCCGATTTTTTTTAATATCATAGTAGCTAACGAACTTGCAGTCCACATGATGGTAAGTGGCAATCGTCGCCAATGGAATCGCCAGTCTATAATCGACCACAGAAAAGATTTGAACCCTACCTAAAATAGGTGTGAAAGTGATGCCTCCAGAGTCGAAACGTATGAGGTCCAACCACCTTAGCATTGCAAAATATGTTTTTTTTTTATAAATTATCTAACGATAAGGCAGACGGGCTACCTGATGGAAAGTCACCGTCGCCTATGGACATGTGCAACACCAGAGGAGTCGCCAATGTATCGCCGGCTTTTAAAGAGAGCTATTTTTGCACCTTTTTTGAAAAGCCTCATGTCATAGCGCGCCGGGAATACCTCAGGAGGAAGTTCATTCCACATTTTTCACATTCTGTATATATGTTGCATAAATGTTTCTGTTTACTGAACTTATATAAAACGTAATCCATATATGTTCGTTTTCAAGCTGACTATAGCACTTTGGTAGCTCTTATTCACGCCTTCAAGCTCTAACAAGTTACTGTTAAATGTTCTGAATACAAAGTAGCAGAAACCGGGTGTAGTTTAAACTAAATCTTTTGCTAATTAGATAAGTTGGGAGTAACAACACAACTCACATTTCAAGCTGGAGTAGCTATTGTGAATACAAATTTGACGGAATCAGATTTAACACTTAGTACAAACGAAAAGGCGGTAGCGATTTGGCTGAAAAAAGGCGAAGTATAAAATAATACTTGTATTACCGCTCGATAATTCTAATAACGCGTAACACGTAAAGCAATCCGTGAATAGTCTTTATTAAATAAATAAAAATGAAAATTGATCAAAACAGGAAAATGTATTAAAAGTACTTTTAACATTATTTATTATTTTTCCAATAACATACATTTTTAATACAAATATCTGAAAATTAGAACAAAACAACAATAGTAAAAATGCGTAGCATAATACAGGTTTGAATTCAAATGTAATTTAATTTTCAGTTAACATATCATCAATAATAATAACAATTATATTTAGATATTTTATAAAAATATTTCAATGCTATAAAAAGCATCATCAATAAATAATAATGATGAAAATATGAAAAATATTTCGTCTCTAGGAATACTCGCTGCCGATATAGACTTGCGCCACGACTAGAAGTGACAGGGTAGGGTGGGGCAGGTTGCACAACGATGACACGGCGCGGGCGCTTGTTAGCGGCGCGTGCGAGCCACCGTTGCGTAGCATTACATTATTTATTGCTTATTGAAAAACTCACCATCGCTTTTCAAGTATTATAACTCTGTGGTCGATCGCCAATCGCTTTTTGTACGAATTTTTGCTATTGTCGATTGCGCGGCAATCAGACGTGACGCAAGGCGCAAACTTTGACAAGCCAATTATGGAGGTAATTAGGTTTTTACGAACGTATTCTGTAATCAACTCGCGGCTTAGCATGGGTCATGTAATCACTCAGATACATATTTTGGCAAAAAAAGAACGCAAGTGAAGGAGAAAGTTGCACTCTCGGCGCTTCGTAAAATATCACATCACATCAGCTCTTAAAACTGATTACATCCACTGTAGGTACATTTACAACTAAAATATTTCACCTTCATTATTAAAAATATGAATCCAAGAACACGATATAAATAACGAAATCAACCAACTTGTGGTCAGTTGCGTGATTTTGGAAGTACACTTGCGGTGACATGAGAACACAGACATAGAACGTATTGAACAACCATTATCTTTTATCTTATTCAATACAATATAATCTTAACCCAATTCTTTTTATCGCTGATTATCTGCATGGTGCAGCGGTCACTTGCTTTATTAATAATATCTGCATAAATAATCTATATCTTAGCTTGTTACCGTTTCGTCTACTTATATTTGCTAAAATAAACAGGAAAATTACGAAAAATGATAATGAATGATGCTCTCCATCCCATAACATGGCTACAACGGCTATGGAACTTTGCTCAATTAGTCAGTGGCTAATGATTCGAAAGGATATATCATAATAACAAATATGGTAGAAATTTGATCGTAAACAAAAGTTGTTCTTCTCCTTTAATAAATAAAAAGCACTAGTCTAAAAATCTACATTTTAACACTATGGGATTAAGCGTAGATACTACAAAATTGCCGAATGTCGCTAAACATTTTCTTGTATGGAAGAGGCGGTGTACTAAGCAATGTCTGTCATTAAGTTGACACTATAACCTGGAAATAAAGCGTAGCGCAAAAAATCAGAAAGCATTTTTTTGCAGCGATATAATTAACAAATTTTTAAAGGTGCCCAATTTTTGTGTTTTTGTAATTTCAAGCATTATAAACAGAAATTAAATCGCAGCTGGAATAGGTATGGAAAGCATATTTTCAGCGACATAATTAACAAAGTTACGTAACATAACATATTTATAAGCCGTTTTTCAAACGTTGCATAAAGCGTAACAGATCCAGTAGCGATATATCCGTGTAGTACAGGTGACCGATCCATCACCAGTGCTCACCGACGTGGCTAATTAACGGAGAGCAAGGTCGCCTGATGAAACAGCACCCACTCCACAAAAACAAAGTGATTGCGCAACTAGCCGTCTCGTTTCTCCGCTTCGAAAATCATTCACTTTTGTGTCCTTCAATTAATACCCTTTTTTATTTTAAAATGTTCTTCAGACTTTGTCACGGCTATCTTCAGCCAAAATAAAAGAGGCAACTGATTGTCTGGAAAATTCAACGAATTGCCCGCGCTGGTAGACTTATTTTTTAGATTACGAAACTCGCAAAATGTACTAAAAAGGCAACAAAAAAGACGGTACTAGTCGGTAATCGGCTGAAATTGAAAAGTTGATTGGATATATCCGCAATAGTGGCATATCATAGTGAGTGCACTTAATTCGCCAGATAAGGTCCGCCGTGCCCTGCTTTGGCAGGACCTCATGCCCGACGGAAATATTTTGATGAGGACGAGATAAATTAATTATAGAGTGGCGTAGAACGCTAATAAACTGGCAAACTTGCTTATCGATATGGGACTGGATGTAGATGGTATGGTAATGTTACCATTAATAAATTATAACGTGTACATTCCTAATTCCCAGACTAAAATGTTTTAAAGAACTACCTAGATTCAATATTATATAACAAACTTTTGTTGTAACCACTTCGTGGTATCTTTAAGCCCCATTATAAATTAATTAGTCCTGTATTAATGCCTTACAATTAATATAAGTACTTACATTTCTACACGGTATGAACGCAGTAAGCGGAATTAAATATTTTCGATTACAAATTTAATTTCGAATATCACTCACACAATTATAAGGCAATACCGTTTTGTACTATCCTAAAATATATCCCATTGCTTATGGATATCCTACATGCTTTCGCTTACATAGACATCTCCGTAGTTGACAAGTTTAATGACATGAATTCGTATGGGGTGTTAATTATCCGATCAACTTTTTATGCATCCTATCATATAAAGCCATTAATATGATGTTATAACGGACGTACTAATGAAAGTCATTACATATGTTTTAATTAAATGTTACTAATGAATTTGTAAATACTTAAATGTATGTGTATTTCTACGTATTTTGTATAAAATTGACGTAAAAAAGGAACATACAGTCCATCTGAGTAATATTGCTAGCGCCAAAGGACATTTGTAAACAAATTCACGTAAAACAGTGATACGGAATCTAATCAATTAAAGATACACTGCCGTTCCAGAGGACTAAGATTACCCTTTGTGTAAGTTAGTTAGCATCGACAACCTTCTACCGAAACACAAGAACAGCTTCGCGTTAAAAATCCGTCTGCCAGCTCTACCTCCTGCGTCAAACCTTACTTCTACCACCTTTCAAAACTATATAACTTCAAGATAATTTACTTGATTGCTTTCAATTAATTTACGTTGATTCATGATAGAAAGGCAAATGTTAATCGCTAAATAATTACTGGACTTTATTTTAAAGTGTATCCCAAATATTTCAAAACTTTTATCTCAGAAAGGAAAGGAAAAAATGTGCATTTAATTTACACTGATTTATCTTAACTTTTCATTAGCTACACAAGATAAAATTTAAAAGCACATTCTAGGTATAGGTATAATAAAATTAATTTTACTTATTGTGTAAAGAGGTCGTTGGGAGAAATAGAAATGGGGATGCGTTCGCCGCGACGCTTGTGAGATATTAATCCCGGCAAAATGGCCGCCAACCGTATTTGTAGGTCCAATTTAGTACTTACTAATAAGTAATCACTAATATTAATTAGTAATTAATATAATACTAATTACTATAGTATATACTACTTAATGTTTCACAATACAATTAATAGTATAAACATATACTTAAATTGTTGTTATTAATTATTATCAATACTACTTAATTAAACGTACATAATGTAATCAATAATTCGCTTAGCATGACGTAAAAAACAAATCTTGTACCCAACATTTGTTCCATAAACAGTAGGTACGCACTAAAGTAAATTGCCATATTAATAAATACACTATAATTTAACTACTAGCAAATAAAGCACCGTTTCGCCTGAAGCAAAAGGGCTGTAATTATTAGTATTGATATATTGAACAAATCTGATCGGCTTCGTGGTCATCGTAAAGAGTCATTTTAACTCATTTTACGATAAATCTTGAAACTTATTAGAACGATAAAATGGCTCTAACTAGGGATGGGACGAGATCTGACCGCGTGATTTATACTCCCATCTGATTTTATAGCATATATGAAATATATGGGTAATTATTATTAATTATTAAATAGATATACATTGATAGGCAACCCGGTATAACCGCATTCCTCTTATAATAATTATCTATAAAATATATGTTTAAATTTAATAACAGATAGATTTAGAAACATGCAGGCGGATCTTAGACTATGGGAATAACGGGGCAAGTCCAAAAAACGTTGAAACCAAGAATACGATACAGTCCAAGATCAAGACCAATACAAAATAACAATATCCAGACTGATAAACCCCACATTTAAAAAAAATACGTTTTTTTATTTTTAATATTTTTGGAAAAAATACGCAGTCAAAGTTGCGGGGAACGTGTAGTATGTAAACAAATAAAGTACCTCGTAGCCTGCAGCTTTGTCTCTGTACTTATTATTGATATATAGTAAATCCGATCAGTTCAGGAGCGATGGTCATCGTTAAAGTCATTTTAGCGCACTTACCACAAATCGAGAAACTTACGATAGTCCGTCGATAAAGTGGCACAGTATCGATAATAAGTGGACCGGGGATCGATAATTATATGGTTCACGTGACGATAAGCGTCGACACTATTGTGCATAATGTCGTCCAGTTTTACTAAATTATAGTGGCCGCCGCTGCTGATACTGGCGACCGGTCCTGCAGGGTTCCTTAAACCTCAAACAAATCCAATATGTATGTGGTCAGTTTCGGTGAGTTTATTTTGTGATTTTTGTCGTGAATATCTTTGACGTAGCCTCACTCGTAGCCCTCACAGTATGATTCTCTCGGATCGTAGATGCCATGGATACACAAAAATGAATATATAAATACCTAGACCCAAAACAGAAATCTTAATTCATCATGTAGATTATCCCTCGCACATATTAGAAACCCAGGATACGTGCTAGACTGGTATGATTACTGACATTTTTCAATTCATCCTAAATTTGCCCCCATTTTCTATAAAGACATGTCTCATTAAAATTGGTGGCAATGGTACAAATATTAACATATGCAGGAAAACTTATTTTGAAGAACTTTATTATTATGTTTTAATAAATGGTAAATGGTACTAAATTTAAAATTATAGGCAGATATTTCGATACCATTTAATTTTATACATTTAGTTACGTAATTACAAAATCTGCCTTGCAGTCTAGATGACCGATAAAATTGACGAATTGTCAGATAATTTTGATGCAAGAAAAACGGTAGATACCTGAGCTATATTGCAATATAACTTAATAAAATCGATATAACAAAAAGTAATCGATGCTCGGTCCGTAACCTCATTCCACAGTTATCGAATATTAGAGATTTTAAAGATCCAAATGATTGCAGTCGAGATATTTTTTCAAGATTCGCGATTTATAAATTATGTAATAAAATCAATCAATATACCTAATATCAAAGAACTGGTTAGTTAAGGCTTGGTATGAGAATGGTTGAAAAAATATTCTTTCTTAAAAATGAGCCCATAAACCAAAATTGTGCTTGCTGCCAAGCTATGAAAGTTGATTTAAAGACCGCTAATATTACATTTCTAACTCGATTAATTGTTTAATAATAATCTTATAATAAAACCTACTTTGTAAAGTAACTGGTTTCATAAATATAATTGACGTATGAAAAAAGAAAATGTCAATTTAAAAAAGTAAAGATGTACGGAAATGCAATGATATGATATTTAAAAATGCCTTCGAATGTAATGCATAAATGCAATATAATTATGTGAAAACCAAAGTTCATAAATCGCAAATAAATTTTTAATGAACATGTATCGTAATTGCCTATTAACAAATACCCGACACCCATTTTTGAGGAGATGTTTCATTACACAATACTATCTCGCTGCTGGGCACGGGTTTCCCCTCAGAGTAAGAAGGATTTAAGTCACATTCCACCACGCTAGCCAAGTGTAAATTGATAGACTTCACGCACCTTGGACAATTTTTAAATGATTTATGCGAAATTACATATACTTATTGTTTTTTATCACTCAAAATTGCGGTAGTTTATACAGAACCCGCAGCACAAAACCCAGATATCTCGACAGGTCGAGTCCTCGCATGTCACATTATAAATTTTTGTCATTAATAATTTTAATAAAAAGCGTCAAATACCAAATCCATAGACAAATTGGCCGTATCTTACCGTGTAAGGCGCGATTGGTTGGCAAAAGTCTATGATTCGAATCAATCTCGATCATTAATCGTTTTAATAAAAAAAGATTTTTATCTTTGGGCTACTTTGTAAAAGTATATTTAGAAACCGGTATTTGTGACTACTAAATTATAAAACGAATTGAAAAGGCATATTTAGGTATATAAAAAACATTTACTTCTTAACTTCTACTTTTCACTAAAGTTCCTCTCCGTCTGTTGATGTACTCCTCTGCTACGATATTTTTTTAAATATTTACAACATTTCATATTTTACATACCAGATTTTTAAGATTAGTAGCCGCGATAGTAGAATTTGGAATATCAAGATACGTAAATAAAAAGACAAGTAACACACAGGTCCTGACAGCTCGAATCATCACTTCGTATTAAAAGTTCTTACATATCATAATTAAAATCAATTTACACCTGCTTTATAACTATAAAAACGACACCGAAAATGTCAACCTAAGTTTTGAATGTAACCTCATTCCGCAGTTATCAAACATTGCAGAACCCGAGGCGAAATCCAGATGTCCTGACAGGTCGAGTCGTCACCCGTCATATTATAAATTCAACGTGCCACTACTAAGTCGCTTCCAATTCGATCCGCAGTATCTAAATACGTGTTTAATATAATTAATAAAAAGGTGGTAGAACCTCTTATAGTTTGTCCCCGGCGGCACCACTGCTGCTTCGATTTCAGCTTAATAATAGCAGTGTTAGGTGCTCATGTCTTCTGTTTTGAAGAGTGTGGTAAGTGAGATATACTTATCAGAGGCATTTCAACTTAGTTCTAAGGT
>DWRA01001408.1:0-17181 GCA_018250295.1 Spathilepia clonius
CCATGTTAAAACTATATAAATAGGGTAAGATATTGTAAAATAGCATATTCGAAATACGACTATTATATACAACGTTATTCTGCCAGTTCAATACACCAGGGATATAAAAATCATCTCGGCGTTTCATTGTGTGCAAAGTCTGTAACACTAAATTATTGTTTTATTTTGTCTATTTAAACAAATGAAAATCAAAGAAGAGTAATACCTAAAGCCGGACGCCGATATGTAGGTATGTGATTAGAACTAAACTGGAACGACGGATAAGTAGTTTGCCATACCGCTGTTATTAATAATGTATCGAATTTTTGGCTGTCAAAGGTAGAAATTTAGCAAAATCTAGGCAAAAATTGACAAATTACGATCTCTGGTAGACAAAAATTTAGATAGATTGGCTATTACTAGCTTTACCTTACTTCACCGTTTAAACGATACGAGGTAGTATAAAAAAAGATGTGACAGTAGTACCTATTTCTACCTTTAAGTATAGAACTGTGTTTTAATATAAAACACCCCTATAATATTAAGAACACATATCGTAAATTCCGTCGAACGTTAGGTCACGTACACACACCGCGTTTTTTCTCACCCCGTTTGCTAATTAAACGCGGGGGTGTAGCGTGCCTTATCGCGCTGGATAAATTTGTATGTGAAGGCAAATAGGTCATAACTTGTTCTATGAATATCGTATGTGGTTTACTTAGGGCGGTTAACCGAAGGGTGGGAAGGGGTGTGATGTCACCGTTTAAGGAAATGATGTCCTTTTAGTTAAAATCGGAAGTAATGTATATTAATTTTTTAATTTACTTTTTTAAATGTATCAGTTATTTTACATTTAGACTGTTTGCAATTTTATAAGGCCAAGAATATACGATCTGAACCACATTAAAAAAATCAATTAAAAATACAATCCATGTCATTTAAATTCTGGGAATAAAAATATTTGTGATTTTTTTAAACAATATTTGTCTTTGCATTAAAAGTTCCGTTAAAATCGATTTTACCGTAAAAATTAATTTAACAAAATGAAAAACTTAATCATTTTGGTGTGTAACGGGTACTCACGATACGAAGTTTCGCCGTGACCACGATCCATGCAACTGGGTCGAAATATCGGCAACTAAGAAATCAAAACATCGTATCGTGAGTACCCGTTACATACCAAAATGTATCAATTCCGCGATAATATTAGCCAAAAATCATAGATTAAATCATCCCCGTATCTTTACACTGAATATCGAAATCGACCAAATCGATTAATATCAATATCGATTCAACATTTAAAATCGGTTTATTCTCTTCATTATCTTACAATGCCTGACAATTTGGAAAATTATGGACATTACGAAATCACAGACAAACAATTTTATTTAATTCCACAGACATAAAGATAAATAGCGGATGGTTTTTGAATATATTACGTACATTTCAACCAAGATTTACTGCTGTATGTAATCGTTCGATAAAATAAATGAGCAAACGTCATTTCTTCAAAAACAAATTACGTAAACCGAAGGCTTCTTTTGAGTTGCTCATTACTCACACCTGTTTTTGAGAAATGAATCGTTTTTAGTTGATAGCTACAAAAACAATTATTTGCGGATTGCATCACGGTTTCTACGGATCTATAAAGTTCTAAGGTCTGGTTCACATAAGGCGATTTGACGCGGTAGTTTTGTTTTGTAACTCATTTTTTAATTATGAATTTCAATGGCAGATATGTGGTTGGTTACTTTAGAGCCGGAAATGTTTTTGAAATTTTCAATAATGTTCTAAAAATGTATATCAAATCTTACTTCCTTGATTATTATGTTTTATTGAGTTGCATATTTTTTTTATATAAAATTAGATACTTAAAGTTATACTTAAAATTCGACGCCTAATGTGTATCAACCCTAACTTACGACTAAGATGCGAATTTGTCCTAACTTTCGCATACATTCGCTAATTTAGTATTTAGCACGTTCCTGCACTCCTTTCGTTCTTGTGTTTGTCTAATGAGGAACTGGGTTTTTAGAACTAGTCTTAATTTGCTAAATATTTTTACTGTGATTTTCTTCAGTAGTCAGACGCAAAACAAAATTCTTCAGACTTCAGATTTTGAAAATTACATTTCTTTGGTTCTAACTGCTGGTCACGGGACTTTTTTGAGTGTTGCCTTCTTTGCTCCAATGTGGAAGACAAAATCTATAATACCGTTCTATGTCCCACTGCTAGTTATGAGTCTTTCTTCATGTTTAGCGCAGGCCGGAGGTGAAGGACTTGGTTAGTGGCCACGCCCGCCCATGGACATCTGTAACTGACTCCAGAAAAGATAAAACGTACCTGCGGTCACAGATGCGTTGTTTTCTCCGAGGACTAAGTTTGAACGCCTCTGATAAACTGGTTTCCTTTACCACGCCCTTCAAACCAGAGTACGACGCGCTCAACACAGCAGTTGTTAGTCAAAAGTAGGTCTGGTAGTGGTTCTACCGAATTCGAACACAAAAGCTTCTATATTTAATGAAGATATTTATTTCAACGCTTTTTTCCAGCGGAATACAAATACTGCTATGTTTATTATCCTAGCAAAGCATGGAAATAATGATAATGGTCAGTCCTGCCTCATAATGATAATATTCTCACATTATACTCGTGTGATAAATTGAAAAACATAGAACAAAACAGTGTATAACATTTTGTTCTCTGTTCTGACATTTTGAGCGCTAAGTCTAATGAGCTTTTTTTGTTTTGTTTTATTTTGCAAAAAATAATATCCTTGTAATCTGTTCAGCTTTTGTTCTATGATAGTGTATTATGGACTATTGCCTGTGGCTTTGAAAAATTGTTTTTTTTTTTTTATTTTTTACTGGCTGCAGCTCCACTCGCGTTAAAAAAATGTTACATGACATTTTGTTAACATTTTATATCTTCAACAAATGTAACGAATTGAGGCGCACCCTGTATTTCATGGGGTTTATTTTTTTTGTGCGGAACCCATATATATTGGTGAAAATAGTTTAAATATCAATTATCATCATCATCATCAACCCATTACTGTCCCACTGCTGGGCACGGGTTTCCAATCAGAGTGAGAGGGGTTAGGCCATAGTCCACCGCGCTGGCCAAATGCGAATTGGTAGACTTCACACACTTTTTGAGAATTTTTTTTTCCAAAGAACTCAAGTGTGCAGGTTTCCTCATGATGTTTTCCTTCACCGTTATAGCAAGTGATCATTAATTTGTAATTCATTAATATCTATAGACATGCTTATCCGAGGCGTTCAAACTTCGTCCTCAGAGGTTGCAACACAGCTGTGGTCGACTTCTGGTGGGAATCTAATCATATCTGGGATGTCCATGGGGGACAGAAGCTACTTAACATCAGATGGACTGTATACGCGTTTGCAACAATTTATAAAAAGAATGAGTTTTTATTACTTTTATCTTTATCACATTTTTTATTTTTTTTGTTTTGCTCGCACATCGTCATTTATCGCGTACATTTCCAATTGTCTTTAAACGGTGTGCGCAAAATCTCCACCGGACCATGTATGGCTATAGAGGACGAAGAACACAACCGCGACGTGTCTTATGTCAATCTTGTCCTTATAGAGACGTCGAGGGGCTCTTACGCATTGGCAATTAAATTGTGTGTAGTAGCGCAATTGTGTGGTGTTTGATTGAAGTGCATTGCACAATTGTGAAACTCGTGATTTAGAAACTGATTCAACTCACGGTTATTGTGGTGTAACGTGGAAAATTGTAAGGACCTCTGAGAGACTTATTCCTGCCTAATAACAGCAGCGTTAAGCGCTGCTGTCTTCTGGTTTGAAGGGTGTGGTTAGGAAGATAAACTGAACGAGGCATTCCAACTTAGTCCTCTGGGGTAGCAACGCATCACAGATGCCTCATCAATCCTCATCAATCCCAACTGAAGTCGACCACAGGGTCGACTTCAGTTGGGATTGTAGTCTTATCTGGAGTGGATCACAAATGTCCATGGGCGGCAGTTGCTACTTACCATCAGGTGGACTGCATGCTCATTTGGTACTCCATCATATATATAAAAAAAATATATATATTATTAAAAATTGTATGCCAAGTTGATACTCTAGGCAAGTTGGCTCGTTATGAATTTCGGTCTCAATACTTCGAACCCAGATTATTTGAAGTCATGTAACATTAAGTATTGATGATCACTCGCTTTAATGATAAAGGAACGGTAAAAAAATCAAATAATATTATATAGTATGTAGAAATAAAGAATAAGGTTCATAGTTAGGAAACAGGTGTTTACCAAAATATATCCAAAGGCTTCATATCTTATCGTGTTATAAATAATCTTATTAAAACATAGACACGGATATAATTATGTGGCTTCCTATCATACATATCTGCTTAAACACAATGATTTTACATTTTCATACATCTGTTTAGGTACTCATATTTGTTATCATAAGAATTATTGACCGTTATCATTATAAATTGATTGTCTATAAATTTAAAGAACCCCTTATATTGTTACAACGTAATATATCAATTTTGCCGTATGGTATTTTCTAAAATATTACTTGAGATACTCAGCATCAAACCAATAAGTACTACCAAGTGTGGTGACTGTGATGATCTAATAGACGCATTTACCTTTAATATCCTTTGATATGGCAAAGGGTATTAAAGGTAAATGGGACGCACTGCTTTGAGCATCGTCTGAAATAAGAAAACATTATCATAAGCCGGCAGTCACAAGTTATTGCTGAACTTTAAATTCGCTATTTCACATGGCCATATGTAGTAATAAGTAATAATGACTACTTTTTAATAGTTTTCGTCATTAACATTATCATAAGAATCACTATGAGCGTTTTGATTGAGGTATGCATTCCTTGTTTATAAGGTTAGAGTACCATACGAGCTTACAGTCAACCTGATGGTAAGTGCTTCCCGCCCATGGACATATGTGACCAACTGCATATAGAACAAGTTCTACCGGAAGCTGATCCCAGATGCGTTGCCACTCCTGAGGACTAAGATAGACCTTATGTGTAAGTCGACCATAAGCATAGAATCCGTTAGGATAGAGTAACCTTTCAAAATATCCAAAATATTTCGCAATCTACAGGTGTCAGCACGCAGTTTACATCAAGTGGACGTCAACCAAAGAATCCTTGTGAGGTTCGTGGTACAGCTTTAGTGGAACAGTTCTTCAATATCATCTTCGCAGAGTTCCATCGGTCACCGCCCGCATGCATATGTGTGCAAATGTGTCCAGATCAGCCTACTTACTGCTATCCTAATGGATGTTTTAAAAGGACAGAAAAGAAGAGAGAGACGCCAGTATCTAGAATACAGCATGACGGAGTGAAGACTATGTTCCTTGTTGATAATGGCAAAGACTTCTTGACAGATGAGATGGGAAGTGGTAACTCAGCGGCTCCATCTGTTACTGGTGAGTTTAAATTACATGCACTCGTTTTATTTTTTTTTGCGTCCTGGAGTTGAATATACTGATTATGTGGCCTTTCGCTAAAATGTGCCTGCCCTACTGATAAAATTCCCCACTGAACGTTTTTCCCCTGGCGGCTGCCCCTCATGCCAGCTCCTAGCTACGATCCGGGTGATTCTTTGTATTACCAAGTTCTAAATTATATTCGAGATTTGGGTCGTAGATCAAGATTTAACACCTCAGATATATTACCAAACTTAAAGCTACTACAAAGTTTGCACTACTAATTCTGAGATTCTTAGCTAAATTTAAATGTTATAACATGATTATAATAAATATCCAGTTCTTGGTTTTACGGAGCGACTGACGTCATTTTATGTATGTAATTTGATACCGGATCAAATATAAATTTTACAATCAAAATTAAAAACTGAAGCACACAATTTTTTAAACCTAAAAGTACGTCTTGTATTTGAGCACATAAATAAAAGAAACAAAGTTTAGTAAATGGGACACAAATGATTTTAATAACTGGTATAATTAGTTTTAATGTATACTGTACTCAGAATAGGTTTTTGTATACAATACATAAGACCATCTTAAGATCTCAGGTGGTAATGCATCTATGATCGGCGTTTGGTAAAACCGCTGTTCTATATGCTGTTGGTTACAGATGTTTATTTTCTATATAATTTTGAAGTAGCAAACGAGCACGCAATCCAACCGGTAGTACGTGACTATTTACTACATGCGGAGGTGTCATATTTTTATATACTTGTTTATTTTTATAGCAAATAAAAATAGTTTGGTTTATAAGTCATTTTAATTCAACCACAACAGGGATATTTATTTACGAACAAAACCTATAACACGTGAAGAATATTTACTATGATATAGATATCGTAAGCAAAGTAAACACACGTACCTATATCTAGGTACACTATTAGCTTATGTTGGCAGTACCTAATAATTTATTTTCAGGTGATCCTTTAAATATTAAAATATCTATAAAAGTCAATTAATTCGCAGGTAAACCCGAGAGGCCTTTAAATGATTACTTAATAGGCCGCCCCAATCCCTTCAAAGAGATAGTATTTAAATACAAGAGGCTTCCGAAATTGGAAATGAAATACAATTTGAGAGAACAAGTGAAACACACAAAGGAAAAGAGAGCAGAGGTCGACGTATCCAAAACTAGGTGGCCAACAAACAAACAACTAAATAGAATGCCATACAAAATCAATCGTCAGAGAAATTCAAATTACTTAACATCCGCGTACGTCGAAACCAATCAAGCGGAAACACCGAAGTATTTCAAGAGGTATTTAACTAAACGGGAAAATCAAAATGGTTTAGACATTGGCGCTTTATATTTATACAAGGACGCTTCAAACTTCTCTTTAGAAACTTTGATCGACAACTTGATCGAGAGAGGCCTCGAGGGCGTCAATAGTACATTAGGATTGAAAATTAGCAAGTCGGGCGAATTGAAAGATGAAGATAATAAAGACGATTCCAAGTTTATGAACAGCGTTACCGACGTTGTAACGGAAGACACAATACGTGGGGTTAATGTAACAAAAGCACATCACAATAAATCTAATAATAACACTGAGGTTGTAAATAGTACAGCTGTGTATTTTGAAATGATTACCACATTATCCAAAGAAATTGATAAACAAAATAACGCTAGTATGAAGACAATGGAACATTTAACCGGTATAAGATACAAAGAAAATTCAGAAAAAAATATATCGAGAATTTTACCGTCGATCAACAATAACAGTACAAATACTGCAGTAGAGAGCGAAGGTAAAACATTTATTATTAGGCCTGAAGAAATAATAGAGTCTACCACGAATAAAATTCCTAAAATTCTGCACAAAGAGGTTATCCCTGTTATTAATGGCCAAGTTAAAAAGAGCAAGCAGAGAATTGTAAGAAAGTTACGAAATAGAAAGCTTAATTAAGAACTTCTGAATCCAACAATCTATTACAGACTGTACCATTGTAAGTTATCGTTTACTTATATAAAATTAAGTGTAAAATTTTGTCCGGACTATTTATAATTTCCTCTTGTTAAGTTCCTTTCAATACTGATTGAATGCTTCTCAAATGAAGTAAAAATTTTCAATTTTCAGCAGTGTCCAAGTTCAGTACAGAATATCGGCTTATGCTATTTTCGATATGTTACAGTTATTGTAATCAATTAATTATTAACGGATAAAAATTAAATGTAATCTACAATATGTAAAGAAAAAATTTTTTTTTTTTAAATATTTTCAAGACCTGTAGTGTGTTCAAAATATTTGACGAAAAGTTTAAGAATACATTGTAACAACTAGGTACACTTTAACAATCAGACGAGGCGTTTCAACTTAGTCATTAGTGGTATGAGTGTATTATTTAGATGACCAGATGTTCGGGGATCGAACCCGGTATTTCGCGGCAAACCGTAAAAATCACCGTTGCGCCACTTGAGCTTTCGACCTTTAAAAGCTGAAACTTTTAGGTTTTTAAAATAACAGCGCGATTTGCTACTAAACGAAATATAAACCCAAGATTTATGGCCTATATCGCTGATGCTAAATCATTGTTTAAGCATCAACTAAATTTAATCTAAACAGTGAGGATAACGAATGGCGATCGAATTAATTCTGCTTGGGTTCACGGAATTACTAACAATGAAGATTATAATTTCATGGTCGGGACTTCCGTTATCCAATGGAATTTGGAAAGGGTAGTGGTCTATACGAATAAACAAAATTAAATGTCTGTCTGCGGTATCTAAAGAAACGGCTGCTATATTGTATGTATGTTTTATACGAAATACATTAAACGATTATCAATTTTTCTTTATATTTGTATAAATAACCATGAAATCCACTGAACCGATTTGAATGTAACTTTTCCTATTAGACATAGGCCTCTAAAGTGCAGTTACATTAAAAGTGGTAGTCCAAAACGAATGTTTTGATTTAATTTGAAGAGTTAACTTTTCAATCTGTGTTAAAATTTTACACGCTTTTTAGTAAAACTTAACAATAAGATATACGGGCTACCTGATGATGGATAGTAATCAATGCATGCGCTGCGCATCAATGCGCTGATATTGGAGTAGGGCTCTTTTCACACGTCGTTCGAAGAGTCCCATTTAATAGCGCTCCTGAAATACCTCTGGAGGAAATTCATTCTTCGTCTTGTAGGTTCGTGACAATAACGGCCGTAAAGCAAGTGGTAGAGTGCCTCGATGAGTCCAGTTATTGGATTAAACTTTATTCTTCGGCTATTAGTGTGACTTAAGAAGGCTGATGCAGGCACCAGAAACCTACTTATATGCCTATGAATTTCAAATTATATTCCTAATATTGGGATATCTCAATTGGCAGTCGGCATACGTCGTAAAAATAAATAGGTAAGTTACTTGACTCCAAAAGTAAGATAGCAATATTTGATAATAACGCCCAATACAAACTTTTTCACCAAGGTTTGTATTGGCCGCAAAGGGTTACTGTATAAAAATCGAAAAACTGCAAAACGCGGGTAGAACCGCGTGGCAAATTCGTCCACAATAACGGACATCTGGGCTCCATTTGGTGAAATGTGTCGAAGCCTGCCGTTAAGATAACGGTTCAGTTAATGCTGTTATTGCATATAAAAGTCTGATATTAAACGCTATAAGCTTTCATGACCCCATGTAGGCACTATTACGAGTACCCAGTCTTATAGACGTCTTCCAAAATAAATGAGAATGAAAGTAATGGAATTCTTGCGTTTATTATTACGTCTGATGCCCGGTTTGAATAGACGCCAAGCGATAATGGAGGATATTCTGTATCGATTTATTATATCAAAAGCTGAATCTGCGCTAAAATATCAAATTCTTATTCTTTGAAAGTCGACATTGTCAGTGGCGCCGCATTTTCGAGAGTAGAGATGAGATGAACTTTTTGAATATGAGTAACTCTGATATTCTGCTAAGTATATCGTATTCTGTAAGGGGATTAGTGTTTTGTACGTTGTGTTTCATTGTTTTGGAAGCATGGACTAATTTGTGAGAGTATTAGTCGTCTCAGGGCTGTTGATAAATATGATGTCTGGACATATGAATTCGTGTTGTAATTTTACAGAATAGTACTAGGTAACTATATGCATGTTTCAGTTCGAAAATTTTAGTTGAAATAAGCAATTTTAGTATATAGGTTTTCCGAAACAGCTCTAACGATTTTGTCAAATTTTTGTATTGCGATAGCCTTTTACTATTAAAAATATAATAACTTCGTAATAATCCGTTTTCACATAAAAATACATTTTACATTTTATATGATGTCCTCTGTTAATGGGTAAAAAAGCGTAAGCTTTTCAAAAACAGATTGCGTTAATTTACATTGTTGTCAGATTCGATTTAGATAACCAATAGCATTCATAAATTTATCATCCGAGAGAAGCTCGTTCGCCCAGCTAGTAAATAATCAATGTAAAAAAACGTTTGCAGGTGACCACGGGGTATAATAATAACTTATAATTATCTTGTCGGAATGTATCAAACCGCCCAAAGCTTTAAATTGTAAGGCAGTTTATTCCAACCGGCCCCAAATTTTAATACTCTCTATCGTCAATCATCTGGAATTCTAGATCATTAGTCGTGTTTATGGAGCCTACATTATTCAAGTGGCGGGGACCTAAGTAATTTTGGTCTAGTTGAGCTGAGCCAGGTGTTGTTGTAATTAAGGCGGTAACTGAATTACTAGGAGGCTAGATGCTTTTTTTTATAATAGGTATATTAATATTATAAGTACTCAAAAACATTTTACAACAATTTCTAAATGCTGCTGTGATCTGCCTAGAAGGGTGGTGTGGTTAGTCTTCAAATAAGACCTGTTATTGTCAGCCATCATTTGGATTCAATGCTCGTTCTTTCTATTTCTTTAAAAAAACTAAAGCTCCGAAGGTTATATCGTCCTGCAGATGTAAGGTATTTCGTTGTAAACAATAGAAGAATAGAAGAAACTAAAATGGAATTTAAGACTATTTTTCTATTGTTTATGTTTTCTTAAAAACATTAATAAATGGGTGGCAGTGTCCAATGCATTGAATTTCATTGAATTGGAAAATGAAAACAGCTTATCGACCAAACAAACTATAAGTAACAAAATATTAAACGTACATTTACTTCTAGAAATTTTAAACAAAGGCGATAATCTCGAACAATACCGCATACAATGTAAACCGCATTACAAACTCGGGCAGGTCGCACCGCATGACCGCCTAATGGCCCGAATGGAAAAACTTTTTCCTTTACAACTTTTAACGGCTGTTTATTTGTTCCAATGTATATAAAAGTAACTGTATTATTTATCGCCAGATCTTTTATGCTATTTAAGATTACAAAGTCTAGCTATATTTCTTAATAAAAGGAATAAACGCTTTTTGCTCTACTGAACGCATAATTTAACGGCTGTGTTAGTGTGAAAATATATAATACATGCGAAAAAAGAAAATTGTTTATTAATTTAATTTTATTATGATTTTAGGTGTGTATGAACGCCAACAAACTACCTTTAATTAAAACTACGATATATAACAATTCGCTGTTTAATGGTCTCATTACTAATATATTTCTCTCTCACTTTTTTATATGGACGAAGAAACAATGGAGCATGTAGTCCGCCTAATTGTAAGTAGCATTTGCCGCCGTCGGATTTTTATAATCAACTCTAGATAAGACTAAAGTATATTTTTTGATTCATTTTTTTCTATTAAAATCAGAAGGCATCGTTTAAGTTGTTGCACCCACGATGAAAGATGATCGTTCTTAGACCGCATTACGAGCTCCGGGCAGCATGGTGCGAACAGTCTAATGGTCCGAACGGAATACTTATTTTCCAACTTTTCTTTACGCTTGTCTGTTATGCAAATAACGCTTTTTATTTATTTGCATGAATTAAGTTTCGACAACCTATTTCTTTCTTAAAACTTTACAAGAAAGATAGGCCACTAAAAGTTGATTATTTCTCTGCCTGTTTAAAAAATATGTACACAGGCAATGCGAAACACGTACATTAACGATATAAAATAATTAAAATTTATAAAGTAAATAGCTATAACTTGTGCAATTTATGTGTCTTTATGTATTAAAAATAAAATATGTACTACGTTACAATTTAATCACGTATAAGTACAATGTTAATCATAAGATCCTGTTGGTTTTGTGTGTAGGTGTCTACATGCATCAGCGTTCATATTTCAAATTCTGTCCGAAGAGAAAACTCTTAACGTCTTAATGTCTAAAGGGATATAATTTTAAAATGATTTCTGTACAATACTTGGCGAAGTCACTGCCGTGCTTCCAGATCACAGATGAAATCCGACATGAGCGGAAAACGATTACTCTGTAACTCCAGTCTCGCTCGACGTTGAAGTTTCATTTCGTGGCAAATTTTTTGAACATCTGTGATCTGATAACTCTTTCCTTGGATTTGATTTATTTCTTGTTCTCTGACTTTTCTTTTAAAATTTCGTCTGGCGCTGACTGTCAGAGATGGGATAATTAAATGTTTCTATACTTGAAATAATTAAAATTAAGTTTTCTAATAGTTTCAGCTATAAGAAATGTATGAACCAAAAATATTTTTTATTTAAAAGAACTTTGTAGAAAACATAACGGTTTTTCGTGGAATTTTTCGATTAAACCTTCATCACTTTGTAGCAAAGCGTTACTGTATTCTGGTTTGGAGGGTGTATGGTTCTACTTTCACGTACCATGCTAATATAATACTCTGAGGTAGCCGCGCGTCTGTGGGTGACCTGAGATAGAATTCCAGTCCTAGCTGGGCTTGCGTACAGATCACAAGGACGATAAAAACCATTTATAACCAGGTAGATTCTATAACCGTTTACTATTTCTATACATATTATAGAATTTATCAAGAAACGAACCGAGAAACAACGGCAAAAATAATACCAACTGCTTTTATATAACCTAGTAAGCGTGATGTAACAGTGCATAAAATTATTGTTTAAACATCGAACGTGTCATTACCGGTGCCTATGGACAGTTTAAACAAATGGTACCGAAAATTATCAGCGTAATTAACTGTCGGAAAGGCAATTAAATGCGAAAAGTTATCGTTTCGGATGACAACGCCGATTATGAAAAAGTCACTTTCAACTGAAAATTATGGATAGGCTCTATCAAGGTTCTATATTGCTTTAAATGCCCTCTTAAAGCTTATTACTTGTTTAAACTGTACTAGGAAGGAATTAATAAGTAATATACGAATCATCTTTAATGTTGCAATGTCTACTTCATAAGATTTAACCGGATTACTCCATATTGCGTAAATGCGATAATTTTGCGCAAACTCATTACGTTCCCAATATGCTTATTATGACTTAATCGCTTGTTCAGTTTGTCTTTCTGCTACTCACAAATTAAGCTTCGTATAGGGATGGGCGCGTTCATATAGACAAAAACACAATCAATAGGAATTTAGCTTAACAATATATTTAAGAACAGCTAAACTGATTTGTCGGGAATTTCATTTAAAGATTCGTTAAAAGTACACGTAAATGAAATGAAATTATTTACTACATAAATGTTACTATAACTATAAAATAGTATAAGATCTTGTCCGTGCGCAGTAGTTTTTTAGTAAATATATTTTAATATACGGCTGGTCCTGTCGCAAGTAAACACAAATAGTTCCCGGAAAACATTTTTGCAATTTCCAAGAATCATTTGGAATTAAGTGGTGCATAAGGCTTGCAGTCAATCAGCTATTAAGTGGTCATCTATCTCCTCTGGCGATTTGCCAGGAACCTTGTCGCTATATGGGTCAATCGAGATGGTTACTTCTAGTATTTCGGTCATATTATTGACTACCAACACATATTCTGTAGTAGCAGCAGGGTCATTGCCGCACATCTATCCAAATAAGATCTTAAGTCTTATGTTGATCACAAATTCAACTACTTGCAGAACTAATTTGGAATACCCTGTATAAGTGTCTCTCCCGTACGCTCTTCAATGTAGAAAAATAGTATTTAACACTGATATTATGCGGCAGAAACTAGTGTGGCAGTAGTGCATCAGAATTCAAACCACTAAAGGTAAAGGCTGCAATCATCGAACTCGTCCTACACACATCAAGGTATATTTTACTATTTCCAAGATATTGCCGTAATTAATTGAAAAATTAGTTCATAATTACTATACGACCCATCACTATTAAGAAAAGCGTTGGTGGAACATTATTTTTCGTTTACGCGTCGCTCGAATTAATTTCCGCGGAAAGTTGCCGAATTAGTAAATTGACTTCATTAGTTTTTAACGGAAAAGTTTTCTCGTTTCGTGAATATTCATTAACTTTGTGTGTTCTCATCGAAACATTGAACATATTTAGGGAATTTTGTAAGATATATCGTACCATATCTGTGTCAACAGCAATCAAACATAAATACATAGAATTGGAGTCCTGCCTGATGGTACAGATGCGATGCCCTTAATGACAGTTAGAATGCCTCGTGTTACTCTGCTTGAGAAAATACAGCACAATACAGCAGCGTTTAATCTAGTCTAATATATGTCGGAGGGCAGCTGTGTTACGGTAAATATCAATACAATAAATACACATTGTATACTATGATATTTTTTGTCATGGCACGTGGCTCGCACGATCTATGTATATCGATGTAAATAAAACCGGGCGGCGAAAATACTTCTATTTTTTTTACATGCATACGGGGTGTGGAGTCCTGGTCCCCTGAACCCCTTCTATACGCCCATGGTTATAGCATAACGTAATTAGTTTGTACTATAGAGTTTAGTTGGCGCCTGAAAACGACACGAGGTATTTACTTCTCGCTATAAATCGTCACTGCAATTACAACAAACGCACGCCTGATACTCTGTACTGCGTTCTACGTTCAATTACTAAAGTTATTAAGGCTGGTTTCACAGTAAAAGATTTAAACTGGCTGAATTTTTTGTGCTAATAATTAGGGCGGCACCACCACCATACCGTTATAACAACTTTCAAGTGCTGTTGGATTCTCGCTTGGAGGATTGGGAACAATGCCTCCTGTAAGTCCCACGAGGCATTCTAACTTCGGCCTTACCGTTAACAACATAGTTGCTGATTTCAGATTAAACTTAAATCCTACTTGCGGTTAATGGATTTTGATGACCGGGAATGACTCATTATCATGAGACGGATAGGATAGTTGCATGTTACTTAAAACCTAAAAACTTCATAAGGTGCTTCAAAAGGTGTTTTTATGTGATAAAATAACAAAAGAGACAATAATTGTGTGTATAACGCCTTCTTATCATTGATGGAGGCATCTTCGTAACTGTTATTAGCGAGGGCCATAAATATGAATTATCTAGCGGCAGAATAACAGGTTTTAGGCAATTTATCATCTGCCGCTTCTGCGTTCTCCGTATATTCAGGGAAAATTTAATTGTAGATTCTACGTTTTAATCACTGGTAATAATATAGACTAGTAGAATGGTCGATTTACATGAAATCACCATAGATAGGTATTTACCGAGACAAAGTTGCGGGTTAGAACTACGCCTTCGGAGTATGTTGTAGAATATTTCATGAAAGTAAATAATACTTTTATAAGTATTAAAATTTTATATGTATAAGTTCTATCTCAGTCTTTAGAGCCACTGGGATCCTTGTGCTCTTTTTATAGTATTTGTGAGCTTCCTTATAAATTATATCATCACTGTAAACGCCAGTGACGATATGAATGCCGTCTAAATTTTTTAGCAGCATCACTTCTGTGATTAACTTGATATAAGGCTCTTGTTTTATTTGAATTTTTTATATAATATCCATGGGCGTGAGTGATTTACTCTTATGTGGAGTGTATGCTTATTGAGTTGTGTCTTATTTAATGTAACATTACTTATGATAATTATTAAGAGCTAAAAGAGCTAAAGTAAGACTAAAGCAAATGGCCACCACCGCTCTTTTTACTGTCTTAGTCTCTTTACTCCTTTGCTACTATCGGAGAAGAAGGCGCCACATGAGTAACTGCGGGTATATTCATAATTGTGGTGATACCTGATGGTTTCTTATCAATTTTGTTATCCCACCCTCTCAAAAGGGTGTCTTAATGGTCGACATTCCATCTCCACGTGACAGCCAATTATATTCGCCGATTCAAAATAATAATAATAGTTATTATAGAAAATCGTTTTTGTTAACACTTTCAAGCAATGTTGATCAATTATTAATCATTTAACTGCTAAGAGGATGTGCACGAAGGACAAACGCAATCCCTATGCGAGTGGAAAAAATATTTTGTTTGCGAATCCGGAGTAATAAATTTACATAAGCAGCGGTAAGCCGCGGCCGGCCCCTAGTAATTGGACAATTCTATCACGACAAATGCAGACGTGCGATTGTCATTCAAACTACTGTTATATATTTTAAGAATTTTAATTATATGACGGAATAGCAAACAAGCATGCAATCCACTTGATAGTAAGTGGTAACTCCCACCCAGACCTAAGTTGGTATGTCTCGGATAAGAATGTCTTCTATACCACACCTTTCAAACCAGAGGATAGCAGCGCCTAACACTAATGTTATAAGACAGAAAGAGGTGTGTCCGTGGTACCAACAGAGTCGAACCACGGAGGGTTCTGCAACCGACACAAGGTGATAGAAGCTTTTGTGTTGCCTTGATAGTAGTTTCACATCTCTCAATTCTGAAAAAATATAAGAATTCGTTTGATTTTCCCCACAACGCTTTTGAAACATTGATGTTTTGAATATATCTAAAAATTATCGTAATATAATCAGATACTCAGAAAAAATAGTACTACAACGACTCTGCTTTTAAATGTTATATAGTCGCAAAATCGTTAAGCAGAGAGTTGCAAGTCGCCCTTACCACTTTCAACATTTAGTGGTTTTTGCGACCGAAACTTTTCCGGTTCTCGTGTAGTCGGGAGAGTTCTTAAACGAATTGAAAACTAAGACAATGCAGAACTAACTAGTTTATTTTATGCCGCTACAAACTTAATTCATGCGGACGAATTGGACATTTGTGGAAGTTTTTTCGGGAACTTCGGAAAGATGTATTTATTTCTGTTAAATATTTTTCTTCGTATCTCGACTGTTTCGGTACTTAGTGTATAGTTTTAGAACAGGCAAATTTAGCGTTGGTTAAGTGTTTTTTTAATTATACTTAGGGAAACCTTGCAATATCGGACTATTCAATTATTAATTGGCATATCAATAAGGGTTTTGAACTCCATTTTTGAACATAATTGGTACTGCTCTTACTCGTTCTGTGATTTTTTGTGTTTTCCACAGTTTTGTTCAAGTTGTCTGTGTTGTCATTCGAGAATCTTATAACATTAGTGAGCCATGTCATATCTTGTGTTATATTACAGTCATGTCATAAGTATGCTCAAGGTCTGCATTATGTATCAATATCTCAAATATCTTCTTCATTATTATGTACAAACTAAATTAAAACTTAAATTACGAACCTGTTCGACATTTTTATTCCAATAAAGGTCCTTTGCAAAAACTGAGCACTTTACAAGAGCCGAACTTGGCGATTCTTTTATTCATAACTTCGTTGGGGACGAAGTTGAAACAAGGGGATTAACAAAAAGGCAATGATCAATCAACTTCATTTGATCGGAAAGCTGTGAAGTGCAGTGATTGGGGTGGAAAGTTTTAATTCTGGCCCGGAAGGCTACCTTTGTAAAGGATCAACTTATA